>VDFB02001799.1:0-41827 GCA_007258455.2 Sequoia sempervirens
ATTATTTAATTATAGAAGAAGAGGGAAAGCTAACTTTTGAATTAAAATAATATTTAATTAAAATGTGGGGGGAAAAGTACCATTTAAGGCATAAAGAAGCATAAATTTGAATAAGGTGGGCCCAAACAAGTGTGAAAATGTAAAGAGATACATTTTTCTATGCTACAGTATCAACCACCAAGCATCATATTCTTGTGTTGTACCTCCGTCAACATCCCATCCTCTCCACTCCCAATCCAATGCCTATAAGGCATTGATCTCCTAATCTGCTATCATAACCACAATCTGAGGTCCCAAGGGATGTACCTCTCATGAGTACCATGCAAACTCTAGAGTGCCAACTAAAACACCTTGCCTCTCCTTGAACTATTGTCTGAACCTTTTTGGGAGATACATCTCAATGATATGTTGGGTTTGCATTGTGCGCCTGATGAGATATCTAGGCTGTTAGCACTATGACATGTGATCATCCTCATCAATCCAAAAATCACAAGTCCTGTATGGCCCAAAATGAAATTGACTAGCATGTCCAAACCATGCCTCTAGTACCCAACACCACCCACATGTGTTTGTGTCAAGGCCCCCTATTACATATAGGAGTATGGAGTTCCTATTGCTAGATATCGTACCATTGGAGGTCAGAACACTACTCTGTGCTACCACACCCATACTATTAGTAATGTCATGTACCACAACTCAGACTATGTCATCCCCTATAAGTGATATCATGGAGCTGAAGTAAAGCATGCCCAATAGAGATGAACCCCATGTGTACACTCTCTTGAAGTGAACCATTTATCCGAGCATCTCTCTCCAACCTACTAGGAAACTATGTCCCCTACCACTAGGAATCATTACTCCTACTATCAATGTGCACATGATGCAATCATATTGGTCATATCTCTCTGCCAGGGTCTCCCATCAGATCTTGCAACCTTGGATCTCGAGCTCTGCCTCATCATTGATATCATAGTACTTGTACAATGCTTGGAATCCTCAAGCAGGGTCATAGTGTACCTACTCGTTGTGAATCAAAAGTTTTGTAATATCCTGTAGACATGCTCCAGGGTGACTATCACCTCCCCATTTGGTAAGTGGAAGTTGCTAATCTTGAAGTGCCACCACTCTACCAATGTTGTCAACTTCCCCTATTTTCCCTAATCACATGCATATATTTGAGATAGAACAAACCTAGGTCCATCAATGAATGTCTCTCCTCATCACCCAACTAGTTCCATAGTCAGAAAACATCTAGTCTCAACTCTTGCATGTAAATAGGAGGTAGATGCTCTTCAAATCATCAAGGAAACCATTATGTCAATCCAAGACCTTTAGTTGACCAAGCCATGATTTCCTAATTTGGGGAAAAATTTTAACTAAGCAATTATGTCACAATTTTGTCAAATATGTCATGCATATTATCCACCATCTCACAACTGCAATTGCATCACTCACCTCTCACATACATCATTCTATACATCACTTGTGTTGAAGCTTGTTACTTGCATCACTCCCATCTAGAAATGTGGCCTGAAAAGTCACTTGTGTCACATCATTTTATGTGTTGTACCATAAACACCATTGCCCTAACACTAATGCAATTGCATCATGATGAGATGATTGTGGTGAACCACTTATCATCTATGTCAAATGCACATGCAATCACATTACAAAATTTTGTGATGCAATTTCCTACTAAATTTTTTCCCTATCTAAATGTGCAAAAATCAAAAAACTTAAAAGTTAGGTTAGTTGTACATACCAAGGTAGGCGCTCCCTCGGGTCAGTAGTACCTCTGAATATGGTATGAGTAGTGGGAAGCTTCTCGAATGGGTGAAATCTTCACTGGAAAATCACTCAAAGCTCTAAGATATTCTAAATTGGAATGTACAAATGACCCTTTTTCAAACTCAAATTTCTATTTATAAGTTGAAAATTAGGGTTTTTCACCTTCCTTGTCTATTGGAGAATCCTTTTGATGACTTTGAACCCAAATTTTACCCTCGTGATGACTTCAAAACTAATTTTCATTTTCACCATCAAATTCCTAGCCATCAACTTGTCTTATTGAGACAATTTTCTAATTTTTTTGAACTTTTTTGAAAATTTGTAAAGTTTTCCCGAGGGGGCATACTTGTACCTTGACTTCACTGGGACATCCTTTGACTGAATTTCTTTGATACGAGAGATAAACTACAGATTATGTCAAAGATGGAAAAAATGTAGACACTCACAAATGACCTAAGTCTACAAGTGCCATTTTTCTTGGTCATCATACATCGATAATTAAATATTTTTGTTTGATTATTCTTGATTAGATTCCTCTATTAATTAAATAATTTTTAACTATTTAATTAATTCACTTTCTAATCTTTATTCTATCCTGACCAATTAAAATAAATTAATTGCATCACTAATATCCCCCTTTCTCCAATAATTAAATGAACTAATATTTATTTAATTATTTTCTTATCATCTATCATCTATGGTTAAATAATTAATAATAATTATTTAACTATTCACTCCCTCTTTTAATTCTACTATTGTTAAATAATTGTTAGAATTATTTAATTGTCCATGTGTCTCTTGTATTAAATAATTAAATAAATTTAATTATTTAATGCCCCTTTTTCATATTTCCTCTCATTTAATTAAAAAATTTATGCAAATTATTTTAATTGAATCTCCACTTGTCCATTTCCTCTTTTTCTCAAATAAATATTTCAAATGAATTAATTATTTTCCACTTGGTCAAATATTCATTTCTCATGAATTAATTATCTTTCAATTTTTAATTCATTAATTTCCTCCCACTTGCTCATTATCTATGTCATAGTCATCTTTGTCATATCCATTAATATCATAACCATCAATAGCCCACCTCCTTTTGCTGCATCAATCCTCTACCATTGATCATAGCATCTTTCTAGAAGTTTTATCTCCACCATTCGTTCAAATGGTTGTCTATAAAAGAATCCTTCCTCCATTTTTTCCTTAATAGCCATACGATCTCCAACTTTCTATTTACTATTTGCAAGTTATTGTACAAGTTATACTTCAAATCTTAGGGAAAAGTTTGTAGAAAGAGAAATAGGAGAGACAAGAGAAGTGAAACAACTTCAATGGGGAGTGTTTTATTTGAATGATTTTAGTTTATTTCTCCATTTGTAATTATATTCTCTTGTCCTTGATGAGGATTTTAGCTTAGAAGTGTTTTGGCTATCACTTTATCTAGGATAGAATATTTTCCCCCATCTTATAGACATAAATCATCATCTAATCATAATTGGGTGTTTTTAGGTTGTGTAGCGCAAATTTAGTGATCTAGGACTCATACGCCACCTTGGGCATATGAGTCCCACCTAGGGTTTTGGGCCCTGATTTGGATTTTGCATCATTCTAAGTATTTTTTAAAATGTGTCCCATAATTATGCCTAATGGGACTCATATGCAACTTTTGGCATATGAGTCTCGTGTTTCCCAAAATTAAATTTAATTCAAATTCTTGGAAATATTTTATCCTCCTAGGTCTGAAGTTAGCTTGTAGTGTTGTAATTTTGAGAAATTTGGCATAAACAAGTATAAATACAAGGTTATTTCACTCATTTTACATCTAGCAAGTTGAATGAGCATCCTTATAGAAAGTGTGAGTTCATAAGAGCATTCAAGTGTTTACAAGATCATTGAAGAGAATTCAAGGGCTGATTATCAAGTGTTTTAGAGTAATTTTCAAGTATCAACCATCATGTCAAATTCATCATGCATCATGTTTTTTTTTGAGCTAGCATTTGTAATGTAGGGCTTTATGTTCAAGTGGGCATTCAATTCAAGATCTATTGATCATATTCAAGAAAGAATCAAGATCTATATCCATTCGAGCCACTTCTTACATGTTTGTAAGACTTTATTGCGAGGGCTTGGTGAATTGCAACATTACATTTTGTTTATTCATCATTCTCTTTTCCTATTTAAATCCATTTTAAGGTTTGGTTACCAAAACAGGGTTTGATCAAGGAAAACCCCTTTCCACTAAAAAAACAACATTTTTCTCTCTCTTTAGTGTGTGATTTGTAGATCTAGGTTGAAGAAACATTGGAGAGCTAGTTTGGATAATTTTTTCAAAGTGTTCAAAGTTTTCAAAGTTGTCACCTTGCGTTGAAGATCATTCGAGAACATCTGTAGGTTGCAAATTGAAGATTCAAATCTAGAAATCAATTGAGAAGGATAGAGAAAAAATTGAGGAGCAAAATTAGACTTTGAATTTATAGAAAACCCTTTCTGGACTGATACATCACTTATAATGTATGAGTCCTATTATAGGAAAATTTCTAGATTTTTGCAGATCCTGAATCTACATTGCCAAAAACCCGTTCTTTCCCAAAAACCCTAATCAGGGACTAAATCACCCAATCTAGTGTATGAGTCCTAGTCAACTTTAAAATTAGTGTTTTCATTATTTTATAGCTTCATCCAATGCTCTCCAGGTTTCCAAGTGCACACCTTTAATCTCTCAAATTTCTATTTTGTTTTACATGCATTTTTAGGTCATTTAGTGATGTATTACACTACATTAGGTTTAAACATTTGTACTTTCATTTCATTAGTATTTCCAAGCCCTAGCTTTGTGGTGAACCCTCTTTAGTTTATAATAAGATCTTAGGGCATCTCTATTGCAAGATATCTTTCACCCTTGCATACTTTAGATTGAGATCTCTAGGGTTTTCCTTGAATGAGAGAATGTGAAGATTGTTATTCTATCTCCCAAGCATAGAATGACAAAATTAAACCTTCCATTTTAATGAACCTACATTTAGAACATCATAATTATGATTTTGAGTGCATTATCATCCTATATTTTGCTTGTATTAACATTTCATTAAGGTTATCATTAGTTAATTAGCATTATAGGGTTTCTAAATCTTGCATTAGTGAAAGTGCATATAGGTTGCATTTTTGCATCTCACATCATAGAATATAGTCTTAAATATAAATTTGTATTCAGTCTACAAATCATACAAACTAAAAAGCATTAAAATAACTTAAAATCTTCTTTTTTTAAAAAAAGAAACCCTCATTGAGACTCATACACCCCTCTAGATGATATAGTCCCATTGCAAATTTTAAACTGCATTTTCCAAAATTAAAAACTCTATTTTTGTGCTCTTGTTTACTATTGACAACTTTATATTTCAATTTATAGAGTTTTTGTTATATTAATTTCATTGCACTTAACTTAAATTTCATTTGTATTCATCTTGAATTTAGTATCCCTTTCATGATCATTCCTACTTGGTTTCCTATTTCTAATACTATAGTGAAATGAAGTTCAAGACTCATGGCATCCCACGATAGCACAATCACCATGGCTCTTTCGTTTTCCATCTCTTTCACTCCTAGTATTGAAACTAGTTCATGATGTATGGACCATACCCTTAACAATTACTTACCTTCAAGTAGTGTGATGCATGTTGAAACAATTATTGCTAGTATTTTGCAAAAAAGAATAATTCAAATCCATGAAACCTTTGTGGCATCACATATCATATCTCCTACCACTTTACCACCCATAAGCATTCTATTAACTTGTCATTAAAACACATACACACCTCAACCATATTCACCTCCATCTCACAACATAAGAAATGACCCTCATAAACCAACTTTTCCAAACTATTTCATCCCTTCAAATAAAAATTTCCATTATCAACCAAAATCAAAATGGCCCACCGACATATTATGTCAAAAGCAGTCCCTTGTCATTGGAGATATTATGAACACCAATGCCACAAGATGTAGAGGTGCCAAAATTTGAGAAATATGGAGGGAAAGGAGATCCTTCTAACCATGTTTCTGCTTACATGGCTTTATGCAGTGACTTTGTCCTTGATGAAAAACTCTTGGCTAAAATTTTCCCTAGATCCTTGAAGGATACTGCCATAGAATGGTTTTCTTCATTACAAAAAAACTCAATTCATTCATTCAATAAACTTGTTGAGGAATTTATAAACCATTTCCAAGTGCATATGACTCCTATGATGACCTTGGTTGATTTGATGAGATGTAAGCAAAAAGAAGAGGAAAAGATTACTGACTTTATGTCATGCTATCAATCACTTTATTTCCCAATCGATGTAAAGGTTCCCAATCTTCACCTTAAAAATATGTTCATAGAGAATTTACAAATTAAGATGCAAGATAAACTTACCATGATGAAATTCCCCTCCTTCATGCACTTATGTACTACCATTTGTGATTATCAAAATTTGGCTAGTAGTCATGATAAAAGATCCACCTCTAGCCAAACTGAGAAGTCTAAGTGCACAAACCAAAATAATTGCAAGCCTTTAAAGAAGTAGAATAAAGGTTTCCTCCAACTAAGTCCCCCTCAACAAAAAACTCAACATGTTAATACCTAAGTAGCTTCCATAAAAGAAATGATACCCTTTAATTATGGGGACCCAAAAAGATAATTCACTCCCCTACCTGATACACTTCATAACATAATGCCACAACTTTTAGAAAAAAAAATGATCACCTTGCCTCCTATTAAAGCACATGATCCTAATAAGCCTCTATCTATGAACTTTAGATCAAATGATTATTTCCATTATCACTGACAAAATGGACATGATAGATAACATTATAAGTGTCTTAAACATCTTGTGCAAGACCTCATTAATTCTAGTTAGCTTTCTGTTAGAGGTGTTAATGAACAAGGAAATAAGTTCATTTCCCCTCCTAAGCAAAACTTACAAATCTTTACCAATCACATGCCAAAACACAATATTTCATTTGTAAAAGCTAGTGAAACTACAAAGACTAATGTGATGAATGTTGACATAGATGATGAAAACATGGATACAATTCAACAAAGTCCTAAGGATACTTATCAACAAGAACAAAAATCCTATCAATGGTTTGGTTTCATTGGTCAAAACTAAATATTGTATGGAAAAAAATAAAAATCCTCTTGACATTTCTTTCTCCTCTAAAGATATACTTAAAAATGCACCCAATGGTGCTCTTTACATAGCTAGACGAATCTATGATAAGCACACTAATGGGATATTAATAGATCTTGTTTGTGGAGAGACTGTTATTACCGATGAATTCTTACTTCTGCATAGGCTCTATCAAGAAATATATGACAAACCAAAGGCATGGTTTAAGACGCATAATGGTTTTTCTTTCCCTACAATGGGATCAATCACCCTTCCTTTACAAATAGGACCAAAAATGCTAAATGTCTCATTCTTCATCATATTGACATTAGATCAATTTTGTGTGTAGCTAGGCTATCCATGGATTCACTCAATGAATGCCATCTTATTAGTTGTACATAAATACTTAAAGTTTCCCTTTGAAAATGAAATTTTCACTGTGCATCATAGTGGATTTAACCCTTTGTCTTCTCATGGAAAATTTTCCTTAGACTTCTTTTGGCCTAAGCCTATGGAACCTATTAAACCTTGTGAAGACTTATTTTTAAAATCTTACCAAAATTTGAAGGAAAAATGCATAGAAAAATTATCCCTTAAAAACATGCATCCAACCGAGCCTTCCATCCTTGATGAAACTGTGATTGAACCAAAAGACACTCCAAACAACCAAGATCAATGTAAGATAGAACCTTTTCCTATTTCCGACAAAAGAACAAGAGATAACAAAAACAATCTATTCATGCCTCCTAGAATAAAACAAGTTTAAAATGTTAAATAGAAAGTGGTTGAACAACCTTCTATGGTTCCTTCCCTTCCTCCCCTTAGGGAAGAAAAGAAACCTATGGTTGATCATCTTGCTCCTAAACACAAACACAAATTGAAAACTAAACTAAAATAAATAGAGGTGATAGATAACATAAGTATATACATTATGCCCTTGCTTGAAAATTAAATGAATAAATAAATAAAGAAAATCAAGACCCAAACTTGACTGAAGCAATGCATGATAAGTCTTACCCTTCGCCAAAACAAAAAGATACTATACTAAAATAGGAGCCAAACCCTTCTTTGGACATTATCATTCAACCTCCTTTTGTGATTAACTTGGATGAGGATGATGAGATTAAAAAAAATGATAAAAAAGTGTATAATTAATTGAACACATTGTTTTCATATTCTACGATCTTAAATGATGCTTCCTCTAAGAAGAGTGTTGAACTTGGTGATGGCCCTAGTTCGCTACTTGATATTATCCCTCTAGCTAGTTGTCCACATTCTCTATATGATGAACATGATTGGGTGTAGATGACTTGCTAATAGGTTGACTCACATGTTCCTTACTAGTATCTTGTATTATTTATTTTTGTGTGTTTTTATTTTTACATGATTGCATGTGCATAATGTGTTCCTTCGTGATGTTCTATTTAATATATCTCTCTCACTTTGTGGCATTCCTCTATTTGTACCTTCATTCCTCTCTATGTTATAAATATTTTATCTTTTCCTTTATCTTTTTTTTTGTCTTGTGTTTTCCTTTCGGGGATGACACAAGGTGTCAAGACATTCATGTCTCTTCCATGTTGACCCAAAGTATTTTCCTTTATTTTTCTTTGTCTTGTGTTTTCCTTTTGGGGATGACACAAAGCATTGAGACATTCATGTCTCTTCCATGTTGACCTAAAAGGTTTTTCTTTTTTTTCACTTTCTTCATGTCATTCTTCTATTTCTATGAGTATTTTGGGAATGGTGACAATTTTGAGCTCTCTAAAAACATTGTAGCAAGAACATATTGACCCCAAATCCATAGATCCCTTATGTGTGTTTGGAGTTTCATTTTGGGGGAAACCCCTTGTTCTTTTCATGATATAGCTTCATTTGGAAACATATGACTTGGCATAGGGCTTTCCAAGTAAGCTCTCGTGTCCTCTTTATTGTTAGCATTTATAATTTGCTACTTTAAAATAATTTCTCACACCATGGTGTTTAGAAATTTATTTAAAGTGGGGGAATACATTTCCATTATTCTTTTACATTTTCATTTCATGTTTCATGGTGTAGTCTTCTTGCTTCATGTGATGCATCTTTTGCTTTGTGGATGGCATTGAATGTGATATCCTTTAAGTGTGTGATCTCTCTAAGCATATTACATTCCTCTTAGTGGCTTGATGTGACATACTACATCCTCGAAGGTGCAAATATTCTATTCCTCGATTGGTCCTCTCTTGGAGACATTAGGCACAATGTTCCCTAAGACCTTACATGAAGTAAGCAAGACTCCTTTGAATACTCTTTACATTATTTTTTTGCATATACAAATTTGGTTATATGGCCACCTTGCATAACACATCTTTCATGCCTGTGGAGCCATCTATTTTTTCATGAGTTTTGATGGAACTTCATAAATTTTGATCCTTGTGTTCCATTTCTTTGTATCTCGCCTTGTGTTTCTGGTCATCTATGGTGTTTTGGAAAAGCCTAAGGTTGGGGCTTTACCTTTGTCTTCATCTAAAACCCTAGTGTTCATCTTATGCCTTGGGTGGGATCTCTTTGGCCATTACTTTTTGGGAGGGTTATAAAACATCTTAAGCCCCATCAATTCATCTAGGCCAGGCCCTTTTTTTGTTTTCTCCTTTTATTTCCTTCGCTTGGTTTTATTTTTCCTAAGTCTTGGTTGGTCACGTGTTGCGTTGTTAAAAACAACTTATGTCATTGTTTGTCATCGTCCTAGTGATGTCCCCTTACTCCTTTAATAAATTTTTTTATTTTGCAGAGGGACAAGTTTGCATGACCGTAGATCAATTATCATTTGATCTCAGCTGTGTAATGCCCCTCCTCGCAACCCCAAAAAAAAATAATACTTCAAAAATTTAGGTACAATTTTTTTAACTATTAAAGTGTATTGAACACCTAAGTTCTTTGGGGTACATGAGGTGACATTATGAATTAACTCATTCATTCACGATATTGAGAAAGTTGTGAAATAACCAAATAAAACCATACATGCATATGACAATAAATGAATCATAAATATATAAAGTATATATATTTTGACAGATACAACACAACTTAACAATGTTTACATATGGTAGTATAGGAATGAATCACATGATGTGATAGTACAATACATCCATTTGAAAATACATCTCAATAGTCACATTTACAAATTACATCATAATATTCCCAACATACGTGGGAGAGATACAACAATAAATGAGATCCATTAGAAGTACAAAAAACAAATCTAGAGCATTTGAATCCTAGATCATCAACATCTGCCAAAACCCTGCAATGAAAGATACAACTACATCCAAGGGGAACCCAACAGATGCGTAGCATGTTCCACCCAACCACCCCCGTGCTAGGAGTAGAAAAGGAAGGATCCCTGACTAAGCACATCTAATAGTAACACCAGACTAACTCCAGACAAGATAAAATAATATCAAAATACCACATAGGGAACTAAGCAATGATAAAACACCAAAAGAAAAAGCAATAGACCACCATGAAACATATCAATAAATCACTTCCAAATATTACAACAATAATTCACGAAACACATCATCAATAAATCTCAATTCATAATATCAAATAGACCACCTCTAATGGATTTTAATCAAAACATCTCAAATGGAATGCTAGAGAAGAGTGTCATCGCATGGCTTCACATGGATTATCCAGACAACCTATCACAAGGTGCCACCTCCATCTATACATGGATTATCTAGGCAACCTAGTTTAAGGTGCTACCTCCATCTATGGTTCTCCTGACAACCTGTCTCAAGGTGCCTCTCCATAGGGTTACTCATGTAGAATTGTTAGCCTCTCGTGAAGATGAGGCAATGATCATAGCAACAACGACCTTCTTGGCCCACCTTTAGTCTATGATAGCACTAACGGGCAGATGACACAACCATAGTTATCTTGATTATTGTTCAACTACCCAAATCCTAATTAATTACTTAGGATATCATTGATTACTCTAACTCTATGTGGGTTACCCTGACAACCCCTTTGTGCGCCGGCCCCCACTTAGAGCCACTCTCTCCAGACACTCAAACACAAATATCCAACACAAAAGGATGTACCAACCAAATCACTAAACCAACAAATAGAACATCCGCGAGGAAAAACCATCTTGCCAAACTCATATGAATAACATTCACAAAATGGTACAATCCAAGTGCAAACTAAAATCACAACCAAAGTCAAAACATAGGCCAAATATCAAATTGCAAGATTAAATATAAAATTAGTATACCCCACCTTTGGAAGTTCCTAATCAACAACTTAAAGTCCTACAACAGGACAAACTAACTCTAGGGTTTTCCCACAAGACATAAACACGAATAAAAGAAAACCACAATTAAATGAATAATCTCGATAGAAAGCAATTTACACAAAACAACGCCACACAACTCATTTCAAAACATAATAAAATTTTCCAACATTATAAATCAATTACTAGAGAAAATTCAATTCAATTCAAAGCACATAATTTATTTCTAATTCGCACAATTACACTATAACATTGCATCTTTTAAATTTAACTAATCAATTTAATTATAATCACATAGCTTATTCTCAATTTTCTTAATTAAACTATAATATTATAACTTGTAAAAATTATCTCATTAATTCAAAATCTCAGCATATTAAATCATATATATATATATATATATACATATATACACTTTTTTGTGCATATATATATATATATAAAAATTCATATATTATAGTATATATATCTGTATTGTATATATATATTAATATATATCATATTATATATATATATATATCCCAAAATATAAAATTTCACATAAGGATTTTCGAAGGAAATCATAAATAAAACAAAATAATATAAATTTTAGCTGTCGTAGCCACATCCTCCCACACCGGTGAGAGGTACATGTACCTCCCTATGGGGAGGCATAATCCCACAGACATGCCCAATAGTCTTGAGTACATTGTGAGCAGCAATGGTGTACCTGTACGCCATAACCTGGGAACCGTATTGGGGATATGGTTTGGTCGACGTCCATCCCCATTTACTTTTAAGTATTTTTTTAATTTTTTTTTCTCTTAATTTTTTTTTTTTTAATATATATTTCATTTTAGAGCCGAAATACAGAAATGAACTCAAAATAAACTTACATTTAAAATGTAATTTATTTTATATACATAACATTGAAATTTGATATATATATATATATTTATTTATATATATATATTTTAAAAAGAATATAATGTATATATATATATATATATATATATATATATATATATATATATATATATATATATATATATATATATATATATATATATATATATATATATATATATATATATATATATATATATATATATATATATATATATATATGTTCATCAAGAGATTCAAAATAAATCATATACATAAATTGTTTTCTTAACAGACCTAATATAAATCTAGACATATAAATTCAACCAATAAATAAAAAGGATTTTTTTTTTTTTCAAAACAATTATTTCCACCACTAAGTTTTATTGAAGAAATTTTGAAAGTTTCACTATAATTTCCTAAAGAAGATTCAAAGGTTTATTAAAAACAAATTCTCAATCATAGAAAACTTTTTCAAAACATAGAGATATTTATTTTCAAAACATGGTAGACAAGATTTCATTTACAGAAACAAAAGAAGAAAACAATAAGTTTAAGGAAACCTAGAGTCCTTCGTTTGATGTAGAATCCCCTCTTTAGCTTCTCAATTTCTTTCCCTCAGCTCTCTTCTGAATCAATCCTCTTCCAAAGAATTATTTTACCCAGAAGCCCAAAAATATTATTTTTCCTTTTCTTTTACAGACAAAAACCAGAAAAAACCATTGTGTGTCCAAAAAACTCTCTCATAATAAAAATAAATAGTAATCAATAAAGCTCTTCATCTTTTTCCTTAAAAATCCTCCTCAATCATTTATTCTTTCCTGCTTTTAAAAGCACACACTTATCTCACAATTATAATTAAAAATTAATTATTTCCTCAAGATATTATCCACACAAGATTTTCTAATTTTAATATCAAGGAAAAGATAATATATAATTATCGTCATCATTATTCATTTAATTTAATTTCTTACACTTTTAATTAATTAAATAACTTTTTTTTTTAAATTTACAATATATTTAAAACTCAACATTTACCAACTTACAATTAATCAAGTAACAAAACAATGCTAATTAATCTTATGAAATAAAGATTAATTAAATAACCACTAACCATAAATAAAATAAATAATAAAAAATCAAACAATACAAAGACAAGGACGGAATCTAAATCATGATACAACAAAACTCACTACGAGATGACGGACTTGGGACGGGAACACTTCCTTATCAACTCCCTTTTTCAACATTGTACCTATTGGGTTAAATTGATGCTTGCCATGTCCTGCCAAAGTAGGTGGAATCGAGGATCTCTACCTATAATTCCTGCATACAAACAAGATCATGTACATGTATATATAATATCAAAACATCACATTGTGAGAAGGAATTGCAGCATGGTAGGGCACTCACAAACGAGTGGTGCTACACTGTCCTCTCACAAAAGCTATTCTAACAATTACAACATTAAATATAAAGTAACAATTCTAACTAGCTGATCAAATCATAGACTAATTACTAAACCACAATATCACAATGCATTACTGAAATCAAATTAACATCACTCAACCAAATGTAATCATAATGTCATATCAAATGAAGTAGCACAATTATCAATCAATCTAAACTATCCAATCCACCAATCTAACAATAAATAATAACTATTGTAGTCTCAATGTATCAAGAAAAAGCAAAGAAGTATCAAGTCCAACCAACATGAGGGGTATTACAAGCTATTCCCCGCCATCCCACAATTACCCAACCACACTATTTTGGTTGATCATGATATCGTGGGCGAACACCATGTGTCTCATCTAGTGAAGCCGAAGGAATGATAAAATACTTTGATGCATCTATTTTGTTTTAATACATTATGCAGCAAGTTACTAAATTTTTTATGAGATGCATGTGTTTGAAATCAATGAAGATGCTATAATCTTAGTAGGAAAGGTGCTCAATGGTTAAGGATAAAGCTAGTGACTATGTTAGATGAACTAGATTGTTGATGATTAAAGATCAATGGTTGCCTACCATCGTGTGATCATGAGTTGGGAAGTCTTTATCGATTGTGATATCATGAGCAAGTGCCATGTGGATTTTGTTAGTAGCATATAGTATGGTGGACCCTTGTTGCCATGATGGAAATTGTGTCAGCTTGATTTGAAGGTAGTTGTTTGATGATCTGACCAAGGTGAAGGATCAATGGATAATATTTGAATCTACATCAAATGCTATTGGAGTTGTTCATGCAACACACGAGTGAGCTTTAATGGTTGGGTAAATGTATATTTAACTAAGGAATAAAAAGGGGTGGGCTATTAACGGTTAACAGGTCAGTTATGGCAATTACAATAGATTCAAGTTTTGTTTTTGGTGACAGTCTTGGCATGGAATTCATAAATTTTTTGTTGCTACATCAATCATTTTTAGCGGGAATGATGAACAGGAGGATTCTCCCTAAAATTGTTGTTGTAATAGATTTTTGGAATGTCACTAAGTGGTCTAATTGGTTGGTGACACATGTGCTTTCTGGCCGGATGCTTATTTTCTCCTTCATTTCTATAAGAAGGATTTCAAGGCCAAAAATATGGCTTAGCAAGTGAAATATTTTTTGGTCGATTCTAGGTAGAGTTGCAAAGAAAATTTGTAGGATTGGATGGTTTTAGAGAATATAATTTGGGTTTTGTCTCTCATTCTATAGTGGGTTTGGTCGCTTAGGGGATCGATGATGTATGTGTCTGGCATTTGAATTGATATGATTAATTCAAACTCATGTCTCTCCATTGTACAAGCATATCTGAATTTTGAATAAAATGATCAAGGGTTGTTTCGTTCATCTCACTGTTGTGGTGTGTATGATTCTTATTTTAGCTTTAATTCAAGGAATTAATTAAAATGCTTGAATGGGATTGTAGGTGGATATGTTCCATATAAGGATTTGATAAGTAGTATTGGGTTAGAATACATATTGATGAGATTGTAAAACAATGTTATCAAGGATCTTATATGTTATGTGTTAAATCTGTCATAAACCCTTAGATGCTTATAAATTTGACTCCTCCAATGGATATATGGCACTGATCTAAGTTGTACTTATTCGTATGGTTTAGTATTTATTTTTCTTTACCTAGAACTTGCTACAAATTGCAAATCAATGACTATCTTATACTGTGAAATGTTGTTGTAGTTATCTCATGCTCCAAATAGTTGATATTGATGATTAGCAAACCAGTCTATTAGGTATTATCTATTATGTATTTGAGATATTAAATGGGATTATCTATTGTTGTTAATGTCATTTATGATAATGGTGTAGAGGTTGTAAACGCATTAAAGGATCACCCTCCTGGGTCTTGCAAAGCGCAAAGTGTAGGAGGTCTTTAAAATCCTCGTCAATTAGTCCAGGTCCTTCGAGCTACCCTTGATTGGAATTAGCAATTCCTTGGGTAGCAGGTGGGAACTAACTTGGTTATAAGTATTAAAACAACCAACAAAATGGTGACTCTCTACTATTGAACTAATTACAATATTTCCTATGAATCAATGTGTGGTTATCTCTATTTTGCATAGGGTTTTCATGATATTTTTGTGATTTCAAGGTCGAGCTCGTGGTTCTATATTTGGTCTATCAATTTCTTCTATTTAAAAAAAAAAAAATTCATTTAGTGAAGCACAGTTGTACGTTGTCAGTATAAAGTTCCAAAGGTCTTTTGAATTCCACCAAGTATCTCTGGATATTTGGTATTCCCAAGATAATTGGGTGGTGAATCTAAAGTCTCTGCACCAGTGTGCGTTTTATTTTGAAAATTTAATATAAGTTGAAGGATCTTTTGGAGAAGTACATAGACTAAAGAACACCGGGTCATTTATGAAGAATCATTTGAAATAGAAACTGGAGGGTGAACTTGCTAAAGTGAAGAAGAAGGACTAGATAAAGAAAAGACCAGAATATAGCAATGTTGCTCCTGCGTCACAGAACCCTGTACACCAAGGTACAAGTAAGCCTTTACACCTTATCCCTAAAACTCTTGAAGAGGTGTCTAGAGATTCAAAATCAGATAGTTGTGGATTTTTTGATGAATTATTTAATACAATAGTTCAAGAGGATGTAACATGTCAAAATAAAGGGCCTATTAGTGTCTAATATACTACAAAGAGAAGAGGTAGGAGTAGAAGTTGAAGCCATCACAGAGAATGCACTCGTGATGTGCCTCCTCTTGCTGAAGATGATGGAACTTCTTTATTGTCTAAACATGTACTTGAAAAGGTTAATCTAATAGATCTAAGTGATACATTGAGTTACGTGTGAATTTTCCTACCTTGATGATGTTTTGGAGACATTAATTCCTTAAGACAAGAGATCCAAAAGAAAACTGAGCTCAAAAGAAAAAGGGAAAAGGAAATAGAATTGAGGTAGGTTGTGATTGAAAGGGATAGTTTAGAAAGACAATTGGCAACAATGAAGCTCTTGAACCAAGAAAAACCTAGAAGCCAGATGTTGAGGGCCTTGTTCTACGTTAAATTGTTGATAAGAAGATAAATCCCATGTCTATGGAAAGTCCTGTAGGTCAAGTTGATGCCCAATCAAAATCTACAGACTCAAAACCCTCCAATCCTAATAAATCTCAACCAAGTAATCTGAACCCTCAGCCTTTTTTAGACAAGGGAAAACAAAAATTTGAGGGGATTAAAATAAGTAAAGGGTGACTTCCCACCCTCCTAAATGAGATCCCTAACCATGTGTAACATTTCAAGTTGAAACTACCTTAGAAAAGGATAGAAGGGAGAGTGAGGCTCTCACAAAAGAGTTGGAGAGGATAGAGATTGAGGCTTCAAATGCAGAAAAGAAGAGGTAAATAAGTTTCCTCAAGATGTCATATATTGATGAGGCTACACAAGCTATAACCTCATGAAGTCACCAAGATGCCTTGAAACATGGTCCTGAAATTAATCTGTATCCCACCACAAAAAGTTATGGCCCGAAGTTTCATGCAAATAGGTTTGTAGATCTAAATTAGGATAGTCCTAGGGTGCAAAATTTAGAGTCTGGTGATGATTCTTAGAAGACTGAAGGATTATTTCAATGAAGACCTATATATTTGGAAAGGTATAGGCTGTTATTCTTTGATGGTATTCTTGGTTGTCCAAATCCCATTCCTGATGGTCTGAGAGAAAAGATGAGTAAGTTTGCTAGCAACAATGTTGTGACAATAGAGGAAAACTTAAAAGCTTTTATGGACATGCTAAATGATTACTATGTAGAGAATGAAGATGTTATAATGAAATTATTTGTACAATCTCTGGTAGAGGATGCAAGGGATTGGTACAAAGGTCTACCTATTGCTAGTATTGGTTCATGGGATGAATTTCAAAAATGTTTCAAGGAACAATATGATGATAAAAAAAATTCTAGTTTCATGCTAAATGAGTTCAACAACATCAAGAAGTCATTGAATGAGCTTGTGACATAGTTTAATCTAAGGTTCCAAAAGTCAATGTATAAGTTGCTCCAGGTGTTGAGGCTTGATGAAAATGTTTGTCTACCTACATATTTCAATGCTTTTGATGCTAAAATGGAATATCTCCTTAGAGATAAGGACCCTCAAACTGTAAGGGATGCATTTAGGGTGGCTATAAATATTGAGAGTAATAGAAAAGCTTCTAGGAAATATGGTAGGAGAGCAGAACCCGAACTTTTAAAAAATCCTATGGAGAAAACAGAGAAGGTTTCTATTGCAAAACCTAAGGATGACAAAAATTGGGAAAAGGCCTTCAACACTTTGAAAGACATAAAATATACTTTTTCCAAGTAAGAAAATGGTATAGGAAATGAAAATAAACAGTATAATAAAAATGACAGACCTCCTAGGTTGCAAAATTATCCTTATAATACAAATTGGAAAGATGGGAAACCAATGTTATCTCGCCAGAAGCCTAAAAATGATCAACATACACCAAACCCCTTATATAAGCATTCAGTAAATTTAATACAAGATAGACCATGGTGTGAGGTGTGTGAACCTGCACATGATCAAAATTACAATGGTATTGCTCAGTTTCTTGTTGTTGAGAAAACAAAGAAGGATGCTCATGAGCAAACTCTAGAATGTGAGTAGGGTGATGGAGATGTTTGTATGGCTAGATCTTCCATTGATGAGGAAAAATGTTCCTCTGATGATGAATTATAGGGATTTGATGTGGATAATCAGAGATAGAGAAGTGAAATGTACCATCAACATGTTTTCACTGATGAGGAGGCTTATTTTGACTATAATGCTTGCAATATGGAGCAGGTTGAAGATTCAGTGTCCTTGAGGAGACCATCAAAAGAGATTGCAAGATTGACTAAAGAAATGGCTGCTCAAATGAGAAGTTCACTTCAGTTAAGAAACATAACTGTGGGTGGTGAGCAAGGTAAACCTGCTAGCTTGTTTATTAAAGAACAAAAGGACAAAAATAACAATGTTAAGGTTGACAACAAAAAGGATGTTAAAATAAAGGAGGTTAAGAATGATAAGGTTTGGGAAAAAAGGAACGAAATCCCAAAGCCTCAAGAAGATGTAGCTTCATCATAGGTGAAGACCAAGGTGATTACAAAGTTTGTTGAACCTATTGTAGAGGATAAGAAGTGAAATAAACTTGAGAGAAGTAAGAAACAAGAGAAAAAAGAAGATGATGAAGGTATGATATTTGATTTGTCTAAATATACACCTTTAGATATCTTTCAAATCTTTTCTTAGGCTAAAGTTATTGTGCCTTTGCTAGAAATGATGAGAATAAATGAGCATAAGGAAAAGACAATAGCCTTGATCACAGGCATTGTTGGTAATAAGATTGAACAAGGTAGTTGTAAGGAAGCAAAGGATAAAGAGAAAGAAGTGAAGGGAATTGTGTGAAAAATTCCTCTTGTATATTTAGGGAATTCTATTAATATGTGCCTTGAAAATATAACCCCCTTTTTCTTGAGTGTTGATATAAATGGGAAAACTTTAAGGAACTATATGATAGATTCATGGGCATCAAATAATGTTATGCCAATCAAAATAATAGAAGCAATGGGCTTGATAGTGGATACAACTCAAGGTAAATTCTATGCTTTAGATTCAAGAGAAGTGCCAGTTGTTGGGACTATCAAAGCATTTCATTATAAACTAATTCAATATCCATAGAAATATTTAACCATGATTGTATTAGTTGCAGATATCCCATCTCATTTTGGGATGCTTTTGTCTAGAAAGTGGAGTGCATAAATGGGGGGTAACATGCAGTGTGATCTATCATTTGCTACTTTCTCCATTTATGGTAAGGATGCCAAGATTGAAAAAGAGTCAAAAGTATCCCATATGATTGAGCATGACCTGACTAAGAATATGACATGTATTATTAACAATGGCGTAAATGAATTTAGGGCTGAGGAATTCCCTAGCAATTTTGATAAGCCTATTGCACCCATTGATACAAAAGTAAAAAAGTTGTTAGACTCTGCTAACTTGTGGACCATGTACTTTGATGGTGCAAGTTCAAAAGAAGGATTTGGTGTAGGTGTTTTGTTACAATCCCCAAGTAGAAAGACATTCAGGTTCTCTTTCACTTTGTTATTTGAATGCACCAATAATGTTGTAGAGTATGCAGCTCTGTTATTGGGGTTAAGATTGGATAAAAAACATGGGATCAAGAAGCTCAAGGTAATTGGAGATTCTAAGCTTGTGGTTTCCCAAGTTAGATCTAGGTATGTATCAAAGAATAAGAGGTTGAAACAGTATAGGAATTTTGTTTGGGATGAATTGGAGAACTTTGATACATTTGGCATAGGCTGGATGGAGAGAGGCCACAATAAAGTGGCAAATTTATTAGCAAACATTGCATTAAAACTAGATGATATGACTTATTCTAGAATTTCAAAGGTTGAGGAGCAAACTAGACCATCTGTTCCTAATAATATAAAAAATTGGCAAGTCTTTGATAATGATGATGACATATTAAGGTTTTTGAATTGTGTGGATGAATATGAAAGTCAAGCAATTGACTTTGGAGCTTTTGTGGAAAAAAATGATGGTAAAGATACTGTATTTGGAAATGAGGTCATTCAGTTAAAGAAAAATACAATTCCTAAGGGTTTAGTTGTATTAGAAAGAGCGTTTGATAATCAAGATAGGACAAAGACTAATTATATTGCTTCCCATCCTGATGACTTTGAAGAGATAAATCTTGGAACAAAGGCATCACCAAAAAGGTGTATATTGGAAAGAAAATGTCACCAAAATTGAGAAGGATGCTAATTGACTTATTAAGAAAGTTTAGGCATGTGTTTGCATGGTCCTATGATGACCTTAAATCATATAGTGATGATATTTTCCAACATGAGATTCCTTTGAGAGAGGGAGCCAAGCCATTTAGGCAAAAGCAAAGGCCTATTAATCCCACTTTGGCCCCTAAGATGTAGGAATAATTAATGAAACTAAGGGATGTAGGGATCATCAAAACAATCAAACATTCATCCTAGGTGTCAAACTTGGTGCTAGTGAGGAAGAAAAATGGAGACATCAGATTATGTATAGACTTCAGGAATGTGAATGTGTCTTCATTAAAAGATAACTATCCATTACCGAATATGGAAGCCATGTTGTAAAGGGTAACATGCTATGAACTGATGTCTATGATGGATGGGTTCTCTAGTTATAACCAGTTCATGGTCAAAGAGTCTGAGCAATGTAAGAGAACTTTCACTACACCATGGGGAACATATGTCTATGTCAGAATTCCTTTCAATTTGACAAATGCTAGGGCTACTTTTCAGAGAGCCATGGATGTTACATTTTTAGATCTCATTAACTTGTTTTTGGTGATTTATCAAGATGACTTGATAGAATATTCTAAGAAATAAGAGGATCATTGTGAGCATTTGGAGAGGGTATTCACTAGAACATTGGAATATGGTATCTCTTTGAATCCAAATAAGTGTGTATTTGGGGTAACTGAAGAAAAACTATTGGGACATATTGTTTCCAAGGATGGAGTAAAAATTGATCTAGAGAGGGTAATTGCAATAGATAAAATCCCACAACCCCATAGCGTCAAAGGGATACAATCTTTCTTTGGACAAATAAATTTCTTAAGGAGGTTTGTAACAAATTTTACTAAGACAGTTCACCTGATTTCCAAAATGCTTAAGAAGGGAGCCAAGGTTGAATGGGAAGAGGAATTTGTTCAGGCTTTCCAAGCCACTAAGCAAGCAATAAAGGAGGCTCCTATGTTAAGAACCCCTGATTTTTCTAAACCCTTATAGATTTTTTTCATTTGCTTCTTTCCACACAATTGCAGATGCGTTGTTGCAAAAGAATTTCGAGGGTTTTGAATAGCTTATAGCATTTTTCAACAAATCTTTATAGGTTGTAGAACTTAAGTATGATATAAGTGAAAAACAAGCATATGCATTAGTAAAAGTAGTAAAATCCTTCAAGCCTTATTTTATGGGAGCTATTGTAGTTGCATATGTACCTAATGTTGTTGTTAAGGATATTTTCACACAGTAGGAAGTGTTAGGAAGAAGGTGTAGATGGATCAACAGGATCCAGGAGTTCAACATTGGGATCTAGATTACTAAGTTGGTGAGAGGACAAGGATTGGCCAAGCTTATGGCCCAAAGTAATCTGGAAGAAAATAAGAAAAAATTGCTAGAAGAGGAAAATAGATCACACATATGTGATATGGAGCATTCTGAATGGTATAAAGGTGTGATATATTATTTGTGTAATAGTTAGAAAATGCACAAGAATAGATTAAGAGACAACAATGCAATGCAAATCTAAATATAAATGCAATCTAATGTTACGAAACAAAGAACAAAGGAAAGTAATAACATGAACAAACTGAAACAATCTCACCAAATTGCTGCGTATTTCCATGATTCATCTCGATTGCCCTTCTCCATTTTGCTTGTAGTAGTATAATTACCCTCATATTTTTTAGTAATTTGTGCAAGTATAGCCTATGATAGTGATTTAGCAAAACATCGAAGATTCAAGATAAGTGCTCTCAAAAGTCATAAGATTTCGTGAGTTTTCGAGAGAGATTGGAATGAAGAATGACAAATCAATTTATAGAAAGTTGATTATTCGAACAATAGGCCAAGATTGAAAGATCAACGGATGAATGAGATTGACTGATTGGTCATGCATTCTGATAACTTGTTAGTAGTGACATGAGTGATACAAATTAGGAATAGAATTAAAGATTAAATAAATAATTTAATCTTCTAGTTTGGTATTCGAAAACAAAAGAATTATCTTTGCATGACAAAGATAAAGATGGATTAAAACAACTCTTGTTTGAATGCATGCACAAGGTTTAATTAATTAAATAAGAATGTTTAATTAATATGCATGTACACGCAATTAATTTAGCACTGGACGATTGAATGATTTGATGAAGAGATTACTCGAGAAAGCCACTTAGACATTAAATCAAGAGTTAATTGAGCGATTAAAATAGATGTCAAGTTGAGTAAGAGTGAATACTTAGATAACTCACAGAATTTATCTAAATACAGAGGAATGTGTTAAAATAGAATTCATGAATTAAATAATTCATTTAATTCAAGATTTGATATTCGAAGAATAATTAAATAAATAAGATTTATTTAATTAAGTAATGAAAGGATTTAAATGAATAATTAAATAAAGAATTTATTTAATTGTAGTTGAAATACGATAAAGAGTAAATTAAATAATAATTTATTTAATTTGACAAGACGAATAAGGTTAATTAGTAACATAACTAAATAAAAAGCATTTATTTAATTAATCAGATAGAATAAAGAAAAGTATGAATTAATTAAATAATTAAGATTATTTAATTAATAGGAGAAATGAAGACTATAGAGAATAACTAAATAGTTGACATTATTTAATCATGACCATGAAGAATACAAATTATGAAGAATTATTGAAGTCGCAGGCCTGAACTAGATTTTGGTGTCTACAATTTGTAAAAGATGAAATATCCTGATAACTTGAGTGAAAATGAGAAAAGGACATTGAAATTAAATGGTATTAAATATGTTATCATAGGTGGGAAGCTCTGGTGGAGAAATGGGGAAGGTGTCATGCTGAAGTGTGTTGACGAAGATCAAGCACAAGAAATTTTGAGTGAGATGCATGGTGGAGTTTGTGGAGGGAATTATATGGCCAAAACAACTACACATAAGATAATGAGGGCTGGATTTTGGTAGCCTAATTTTTTTTAAGGATGCACACTAATTAGTGAAGACATGTGATTCTTGTCAGTGTTTCTCTGGTAAGTTAAAATTTTCTGGTAACTTGCCTCTAAAACCAATTGCAGTGCAATCTCCATTCCAGCAACATGGTATTGATTTTATAGGAGAGATAGCATGTAAATCTAGTGGAGGCCACTCATGGATATTGGTGGCCACTGATTAGTTTACCAAGTGGGTGGAAGCGATTCCAAAAAAGAAAGCAACCAGTAAAGTGGTAATTGACTTATTGATGAGCAACATACTTACTAGGTTTGGATGTACAAAAAGGATTGTGTTAGACAATGCAATGTGTTTTAGATATGAGGAGTACACAAAATTTTGTGAAAAGCATGGCATCCAAATTTATTACTCATCCCCATATCACCCACAAGGAAATGGGCAAGCAAAATCAAGCAATATAATCTTGATGAAGATCATTAAGAGAATCCTAGATCAGAATAAAAGGGCATGGGATTCTAAATTGAGATTAGTAGTTTGGGTGGATAGGGTGAATGTGAAGAAGGCAATAGGTTGTTCCCCATTTGACTTGGTTTATGGGATAAATGCAAGGTTTCCCCAAAATAATTTGTTGGAAATATATAAGTTTTTCCAGATGTACGATGATGAAATTCAATTGAGACTGGAAGCTCTCATAGAATTAGATGAAAATAGGAGGGAAGCTCAAATGAAAAATGAAAAATTACAGATGCAAGTAAAAAAGTTGTATAAAAAAAGGGCAACTACAAGGAGTTTCCAAGATGGAGGTTTGGTATTAATGTGGAATTCTAGATTAGAAGATAAAGGGAAACATGGAAAATTTTATGCAATCTAGTTGGGTCCATTTTTGATAAATGGTAAGTGGGGTGAAGATTCATACTTCCTCCAAGATATGACAGGGGATATTCTTGAACTACTAGTTCATGGACAGTTCTTGAAGTTGTACTTCACTTGAAGTATGTTTTTTTCCATGAACAGTAGTTTAGGTTTGTATATATGTTAGTGTAGGTTTCTTTCCTAGTGGGTAGTTTTGTTTGGGAAATCCTTTTTGGTCATCTCTACATTTGGTTTGCTCAACCTGAGATTTTAAAATCTCGCTTCATTCCAGTGGAATGAATGTCCCCAACTACAACCATTGATGGAACTTCATAATTTTGGATCCTTGTGTTCCATTTCTTTGTATCCTGCCTTGTGTTTATGGTCATCTATGGTGTTTGGGAAAATCCTAAGGTTGGGGTTTTACCTTTGTCTTCATGTAAAACCCTAGTGTTCATCTTATGCCTTGGGTGGGATCTATTTGTCCATTACATTTTGGGAGGGTTTTAAAACATCTTAAGCCCCATCGCTTTGTCTAGGCCAGGCCCTTCTTTTTATTTTATCATTTTATTTCCTTTGCTTGGTTTTATTTTTCCTAAGTCTTTGTTGGTCCCATGTTCCCTCGTTAAAAGAAACTTATGTCATTGTTTTTTTTTGGCCTAGTGATGTCCCCTTGCTCCTTTAATAAATGTTTTTATTTTGCAGAGGGACAAGTTCACATGACCGTAGATCAATTATTGTTTGATCTCAATGATTCCCCACCATCCCAAAATGACCCCACCACATTGCTTTGGTTGATTGCGATATTGGAGACAAGTACCATGTGTCTCATCCAGTGAAGCCAAAGGAATGATAAAATACTTTGATGCATCTAATTGGGTTTAATACATTATGTAGCGGGTTACTAAAGTGTTTATGAGATGCACATGTTTCAAATCAGTGGGGATGTTATAATCTCAGTAGGAAAGGTGCTCAATGGTTAAGGACAAACCTGGTGACTGTGTTAGATGAACTATATTGCCGATGATTGAAGATCAATGGTTTCCCACCATCACATGATTAGGAGTTGCGTAGTCTTTATCAATTGTGATATTGCAGGCAAGCACCACATGGATTTTGTTAGCAATGTATAGAATGGTTGGCCCCCTTTTTCCACAATGGAGATTGTGTCAACTTCATTTGAAGGAATCCATTTGATGATCTGATCAAGGTGAAGGATTGACAACTAATATTTGAATCTGCATTTAATACGATTGGAGTTGTTTGTGCAGTGCGTGAGTGAGCTTTAATGGCTGGGTAAATGTATATTTAACTAAGAAGGAATAAAAAGGGGTAGGTTGTTAACTGTTGACAAGTTAGCTGTGGTGGTTACAACAAATTCTAGTTTTGTTTTTGGTGATAATATTGGTGCAAAATTCTTAAAGTTTTTGTTGCTGCATCAATCATTCTCAATGGGCGCGATGAACATGAGGATTCTCCCTGAAATTGTTGTAATAGATTTTTGGAATGTCACTAGGTAGTCCAATTGGTTGGTGACACATGTGCTTTTTGGCTTGATGCTTGTTTGCTCCTTCATTTCTATAAGAAGGATTTCAAGGCCAGAAGTATGGGTTACCAAGTGAGATATTTTTTGGTCGAGTCTAGATAGAGTTGCAGAGAAAATTTGTAGATTTGGATGGTTTTTAGAGAAAATTCAATTTAGGTTTTGAATTCATGGGGATCTAATGATGTATGACAGTACTAGCATTTGAATTTAAATGATTAATTCAAACCCATGTCTCTCCATTCTACATGCATATCTGAATTTTGAATAAGATGATCAAGGGTTATCTCGTTCTTCTCATTGTTGTGGTGTGTATGATTCTTGTTTTAGATTTAATTCATGGAATTAATTAAAATAATTGAATGAGGATTGTAGGTCGATATGTTCTATATGAGGATTTGATAAGTAGTATTGGGTTAGAATACATGTTGATGAGATTGTAAAGCAATGTTATCAAGGATCTTATATGTTATGTGTTAAATCTATCATAAACCCTTAGATGTTCATGAATTTGACTCCCCTAATGGATATATGCAACTGATCTGAGTTATACTAATTTGTATGGTTTAGTAGTTGTTTTTCTTGACCTAGAGATTGCTACAAATTGCAAATTAATGACTATCTTATAAGTAAGAAATGTGTTGTAGTTATCTCATTCTCCAAATAGTTGATATTATTGATAAACAACCAATTTTATTCGATATTATCCTATTATGTTGAGCTATTAAATGAGATTATCTAGTGTTGTTAATGTCATTTATGATAATAGTGCAAAGGTTGTAATGCATTAAGGGATCACCCTCCTGGGTCTTGGAAAGCTGAAAGTGTAGGAGGTCTTTAAAATCCTCATTAGTTGGTCCAGGTCCTTCTAGCTGCCCTTGATTGGAATTGGCAATTCCATAGGTAGATTAGAAGACTAACCTGGTTATAGTAAAAAAACAACCAACAAGTTCCAAGTATACAAAGCTTTCCTTGCCTCATGAAGCTCGAAGCTCATTATTGTGTGGCACCTTATCAAAGTTATTCAAAGGCATAACTTTGGTATGGTTGGATGGGAAGCCCATTCGAGGCATGAATTTTCCATAGCCACTCACATGTGTGTGTGAGTTCATACTGACCATGTGTGTATGTGTCTCACTCATTTGGATTATTCACTCAGTGAATGGCCTAAATTTCTTTTTCCTTAGAGTGAGTGCAAATTTTAGAAAAATAGCCTAGATTTGATCAACATCGTGTTGGGTAAAGATTGAAATCTTTTTCCATCCTCCCCTCTTTTTGTTATTTCTTTCTTTTCTCTTTGTATTTGGTAGTGTATGCTTGTGTTTTGATGATTCTCTTTCTAT
The DNA here is from genome assembly GCA_007258455.2 of Sequoia sempervirens. NCBI lineage: Eukaryota > Viridiplantae > Streptophyta > Pinopsida > Cupressales > Cupressaceae > Sequoia > Sequoia sempervirens. Next base: position 27,035 of record VDFB02001799.1, read on the forward strand.
CATTTTCATCTATGTTCTTTTGTGCCTATGTTGATTTGGCTTGGGGTCTTGATCTTATGGGCTTGATCACCCCTCTTGATCATTGTCATCCTATCCTATCAGCATTGGTGCACTTGAACCTCTCTTGATTTGAATTAATTTACTTTCGTGTGAGTTTGAAGCAAGTTCCTCCTCTCACTAAAGTGGGGGTTAAATGTAGTGTCAAAAAATATCGTTCATGACATTTTCACACTTGTTTGGTCCATTCTTATTAAATTGAGCATAGTGATGCCTTGACTTAGTGTTGTAATGTGTTTAACACACTCACATTAGGTCTTGCACCCTATAAACTAAATAAATCTAATCATAAATTATTTAGGGTGGTGTGAAGTGTTGTAACACACTTTCACAGTTTTCAAGGGTTTTATTAAATAATTAGGCTTCTTTATGCCTTAATTAACCTTATTTTGCATCCACAAGCCTCATTTAATGCATATTTTTTAGGATAATCCTAACATAAATAAGCATGCAATCATAATTCAAGTGTTTTTAGGTTGTGTGGACTAGGTTAAAATATTTGGGACTCATATGCCATCTTGGGCATATGAGTCACACCTAGGATTTTGGACCTTGATCTATATTTTGCATCATTCTAAGCATTTTGAAAATGTGTCTTATAATTATGCCTAATGGGAGTCATATGCCACTTCTAGTGTATGTGTTTTGTGTAGCCCAAAATTAAATTTAATTCAAATTCTTGGTGGGATTTTATCCTCCTAGCTTTGATGTCAGCTTTTAGTGTTGTAATTTCAAGAAATTTGGCATAAACAAGTATAAATACAAAGTTATTTCACTCATTTTACATGTAGCAAGTTGAATGAACATCCTTATAGAAAATTTGAGTTCACAAGAGTATTCAAGTGTTTAAAAGATCATTCAAGAGCATTCCTCAAGTATCAAGCATCATGACAAAGTCATCATGCATCATGTTTTTTTTTATCTAACATTCATGATGTAGGGCTTTATGATTCAAGCTAGCATTCAATTCAAGATCCATCACATTCAAGAAAGAATCATGATCCAAATCCATTAGAGCCACTTCATACATGTTTTTAGCACTTTATTGCTAGGGTTTGGTGAGTCACAAAATTACATTTTGTTCATTCATCATTCTCTTTTCCTATTTCATTCAATTTTAAGGTTTGATTACCAAAACAAGGTTTGACCAAGGAAAACCCCTTTCCACTAACAAAACAACATTTTCTCTCTTTAGTGTGTGAAATTTGTAGATCTAGGTTGAAGACACATTAAAGAGCTAGTTTGGAGAAAGTTATCAAAATGTTCAAAGTTGTCAAAGTTTTCACCTTGCATTGAAGATCATTGGAGAACATCTATAGGTTGAAAATTGAAGATTCATATCGAAAAATCAAATGGAAAGGATAGAGCAATCATTGAGGAGTAGAATTAGAATTAGAATTTTTAGAAAATTCTAATTGTATTTATATGCCACTTTTGGCATATGAGTCCTAGTATAGCAAAACTTCTATATTTTTGTAGATCCTGAATCTACACTACTAGAAAGGGTATGTGCAGGATCATGATGGGCCAAAAAGTGGCAATATTATGGGTATTTGTAGGGTATGTGGCTGATGACTTTTTACCCCAAAATTGATGAAATGAAAAGGGTTTTAGAGGAGATTCTCAGCTTTCCACCAATATAAATTATGCTTTAATTTGAATTTAATAAATAATTAATTTATTTTCTATTATAATTATGACTAAAGTCTTGATTGATAGGCTGATTGAAAAACATCTATAACTTTCAAATGGTATAACATTTTTAAATATGAAACATGTGTCACATTCTATGCTTCACATACTATAGGATTAAATAAAAAATAAAAATCATGAAGTTTTGACCAAGTTAAGGTGGTCAGACATACAAGTTTTTATATTTTTTAAAAGTTAAAAAAAATCATAATTATTTATTTACTTGGAAAAAAATTACAAAAAATATGCATCACATCCAGACACAGTCCTCTACTTATATATAAAATATTATAAAAAATTATCATTTTATTATGGTTAGGGTGGTTAGACAGACACCTACTTAGTTTTCCCTGAAATTTAAGTACTATTGCATTGAAATTTCAAATTTTCACCAAATAGATTTTATTTATTTTTAAATAAACCTAGTTTCTTAGAAACTACATTCAATTTTCTACAGATTCTATTCTTACATATTTTTGAAATAATATAGATAACTTATTCAAATTTTTACATCAAGTTTCGTAGCACTAATTTTTCTAAATTTTTTGCACTTAAGGGTCTATTTTTTCCATGATGATCTTGCACGTACCTAAAACCTATTCCTTCCTAGAAACCCTAATCTAGGACTAAATCATCCAATCTAGCATATGAATCCTAGTTAGCATTAAAATTAGTGTTTTTATAATTTTAGAGATTCATCCAATCCTCTTCAAGTTTCTAAGTGCACACCTTTCATTTCTCAACTTTCTATTCTATTTTACATGCATTTTTAGGTCATTTAGTGAAGTATTGCACTACATTAGGTTTAAACATTTGGGATTTCATTTCATTAGTGTTTCCAAGCCCTATCTTGGTGGTGAACCCCTCTTTAGTTTATAATCATACCCTAGGACATTCCTATTGCAAGATCTATTTCTACTTTGGATATGTTAGATTGAGATCTCTAGGGTTTTCCTTGAATTGGAGAGTGTGAAGATTGTTATTCTCTCCCAAGCATAGAATGAAAAAATTCAATCTTTCATTTATAATGCGATGTGTTTGTGTTCTTAGGATTTGGAAATTGATTTTCTCAGATGGGTGGTAATGTAATAAGTCCATGGCTTAGAAGTATGGGTAAATTCCTTTCGATTGTAGATGATAGAAAAGGAAATGGTAGTTTCTTTAGTTTGTAAGGCCTTTGTTTCTTGCTAGATTCACCAACCTCTCTAGGTGGATATAGGGCAAGAGGACTTGAAATGACCTTGTCTTCATTATCATCATCATGAGGCATTGGTTGTTCTTTAGGAAGGAGGATACTTATGTCAAGAGGAGGATCTTTATATCCTAACCCTTTAGTGTCTTCAATTGGTATTTTCTCTAAGAATTGATGAATTTCATGTTTTCTTGTTGTATCACATCCTTGTTTGCTTAATATCATGAATCCTTTTCAATATGTCTCTCCTAGGTTGATAGAAGTGTTGGTCACTTTTTTAACATAGGATTGATGCATTTGATTAGAGGAACTAGGATCACTAATTGTAGGGATCTTAGGTTCAACTTGTATCTTGTTGCGAGATGTAAAAGACCAAACATCTCAAGATTTGTTGGTTGTTTCATAGAAGAATAAAATAATGCATTAGTCTCAAGGTTGTTAAGGAAATAATATATAATTTTTTTCATGTTTTATCATCTTCTCCAATGATTTCAACATCACAAGGAAGAGATTCATTAGGAGTTGAGTGAGCATGAGTGAGTTCAATTTCATTAAGGTCATTTCCAAAAGCACAGCTTGACACATCAATAATGATTTCAAGCACATCCACAGGTTACCAAAGCACATATCCATGATGAAATGCAATGTAATAACCTAGAATTAAATTTGTAATTGTAGTTTTAAAATTAAGCAATGCACAAAATGAACTAAGCGAGATGAAATGAAATGAATGAAATAAAAACTCTATAAATTGAAATAGAAATGTAATAAACAACCAACCGAAACATTGAAAATAATTTTTTAATGCTATAAAATACATATTCAAATTAACATAGGACTAAGTAACACAAAGGGGTATAGGTGTCTCAATTAGGGTTTTTTAGGGATTAAAATGTTGCAAAATAGTGCCCACAGAATACCCAAAAATCAAGTAAAACAACCTACACTAGAAATAAACTACCCAAAGGGGAATATGAGTCCCAGATTATGGTTTTGACACTAATTTCAGAAAAATTTGAGTGAATGTTATCTTTTCTAGTTTAAAGGATGTCTAACCTAAGTGCAATTACAAATTTCAAGTGAATTTCAATGATGCAAGATGCAAAAATGAAACCTATATGCACTTTTGCTAATGCAATATTTAGAAACCCTAGATGCCAATTAACTAATGTAAAACCTAATTCAAAGTTAATGCAAGCTAAATCTAGGACTATGAAGCACTCCAAATGAGAAAAAAAGGTGTTCCAAAGGTTAAGTCCACCAAAATGAAAAGATGGAAATATGGGTGCCCCACCTACTAGGAGATGGGGCACAAGGGTAGGGATTTTAGGACCTTCCTCCACCTATTTCCTTAAAGTTTCATTCAAGGAAACCTTAGGCATATCAGTATAGGGATGGAATGAGGGAAAAAGATCTACAATAAGGTGTCCTGGACCGTGTGATTAAAGACAATAAGGGGGCTCACCACCAAACAAAGGCTTGGAAATATAAGAAATGTAAATCAAACACAAAACCTAAGGATATGACCTATAAAATGAAATTAAATCAAAATAACAAACTAGATATAAATAGAGGAGTATGTGTAGGATCATAATGGAAAAAACAAGCCCTTAAGTGGCAAAAAAATTAGAAAAATTAGAGTTTGGCAACTTGAAGTAAAAATTTGAATAAGTTATCTATATTATTTCAAAAATATGTAAGAATAAAATCTATAGAAAATTGAATGTAGTTTTTAAACTACTAGGTTTATTTAAAAAAAAATTGGTGAAAATTTGAAATTTCAATGTAGTAGTACTTAAATTTCAGGGAAAATATAAGTAGGTGTCTGTCTGACCACCCTAACCACAATGAAATGATAATATTTTTTTTATAATATTTTAGATATAAGTAGAGGACTCATGTCTTGATGTGATGTATATTTTTTGTAATTTTTTTCCAAGTAAATAATTAATTATAATTTTTTTATTAAAACTTTTAAAAAATAGAAAAACTTGTATCTTTGACCACCTTAACTTGGTCAAAACTTCATGAAATTCAATTTGTTTTTGTTTAATATTATAGTATGTGAAGCATAGAATGTGACACATGTTTTGGATTAAAAAAATGTGATACTATTTGAAAGCTATAAATGCTTTACAATCAACCTATCAATTAGGAATTTAGTGACAATTCAAATAGAAAATGAATAATAATTGTTTATTAAATTTAAAGTAAATCATAATTTATATTGGTGGAAAGCTGAGAATATCCTTTAAAAACCCTTTCTATTTCATCAATTTTGGGTTTAAAAAGGTCGTCAGCCACATACCCAAAGGTGCACTTAGAAAGATGAAAAGGCTCAAAAAGAGATCTAAAATTCTAACAAATTTGAATTTTGAAGCACATTGGGACTCATATGTGCCAATAGGGGCGATTTAGTCCTAGTTTAGGGTTTCAAGTTGAATCTAAAATCTAGAATTGCTAAACTAAGATCTATAGAAAATGTTTGAAGGGTATGTGTAGGATCATGATGGGCCAAAAAGTGGCAATATGTAAGTGATATGATGGCCCATGTGGCTAACAACTTTTTTTTACCCACAATTGATGAAATAAAAAGGGTTTTTAAAGGATATTCTCAAATTTCCACCAATATAAATTATGTTTTACTTTGAATTTAATAAATAATTATTATTTATTTTTATTTGAATTACGACTAGAGTCCTAATTGATAGGATGATTGAAAAACATCTATAGATTTCAAGTAGTATCACAATTTTTGAATCTGAAACATGCGTCACATTCTATGCTTCATATACTATAGGATTAAAAAAAAAAATGAATTTCATGAAGGTTTGACCAAGTTATGGTGGTTAGATATACTAGTTTTTGTATTTTTAAAAGGTTTTAATAAACAAATCATAATTAATTATTTACTTGGAAAAAATTTAAAAATAAATATGCATAGTATCTAGACACGAGTCCTCTACTTATATCTAAAATATTATAAAAAAAATTATCATTTTATTGTGGTTAGGGTGGTTAGACAAACACCTACTTCTTATTTTTTCCCTGAAATTTAAGTACTACTGCATTGAAATTTCAAATTTTCATCAAATAGATTTAAAAAAAAAAGAAAAACCTAGTAGTTGACAAACTACATTCAATTTGCTACAAATTCTATTCTTACATATTTTTGAAATAATATAGATAACTTATTCAAATTTTTACTTCAAGTTTCCTAACTCTAATTTTTTTGAATTTTTTGCCACTTAAGGGCCTGTTTTTGTATAATGATCCTACATAAATTTGAATATGGTATAATAGGACTCATACACCACAAGTGGCGATTTAGTCCTAGTATTAGGGTTGATCCAAAAAATTTATATCCTTTGATGTTCTCTTGTATCTTCTCTCTTATCAAACCTCTGAGTCTGAAACACTGAATCACAATTTGTAAGTGACTTTCCATGATCTTGCAATGTAGATGACAACTTTGGAAACTTGAAAACTTTTCTCTAGGTATGTGCAAGATCATCATGAAAAAAATAGGCCCTTAAGTGACAAAAGAAATAGAAAAATCAGAGCTAGTTAACTTGATGTAAAATTTTGAATAAGTTATCTATATTATTTCAAAAATATGTAAGAATAAAATTGTAGGTGACTTTTTGTGATCTTCTCTCTTATAAAACTTTTGAGTCTGAAACATTGAATTACAATTTGTAGGCAACTTTTCATGATCTTGCAATGTAGATGAGGCAACTGTTGGAGCTTGTGAAGCTTTTCTTTGGTGTGTCTTGGGGATCATCACATTGCGGAAAATGGTGTTAGGTGGCCAAGGATTCAAAATGGGGTTGGGCAGCTTGGGGTAAGGCATTGAATAAGGTTATCTATGCTATTTCAAAATGTTTGGAATTAAATGTGCGGTGATTTGAATGTGGTTTCTGAGCTACTGGGTTTGTTGAAAACAAATCTATTTGGTCATGAGATTTGAGAGTTTCAGGTGGTGGGAGTTTTAGGAGAGAGTTATTGCGTGGGTACTTTTGAGCCTCCATAATAAAATTATAATATTTTTTTATAATATTTTAGATATAAGTAGAGGACTCATGTCCTAATGTGATGCATACTTTTTATAATTTTTTTCCAAGTAAACAGTTAATTATGAATTTTTTATTACAACTTTAAAAAAATATAAAAAATCATATGTTTGACCACCTTAACTTGTTCAAAATTTTCATGAAATTTTTTTTTTTTTAATCCCATAATATGAAAATCTTAGAATTTGATGCATGTTTCATATTCAAAAAATGTGATACCATTTTAAAGCTATTGATGTTTTTCAATCAACCTATCAATCAATACTTTACTTGTAATTCAAATAGAAAATGAATAATAATAATTTATTAAATTCAAAGTAAAGCATAATTTATATTGGTGGAAATATGATAATTTCCTTTAAAAACCCTTTTCATTTCATCAATTTTGTGTAAAAAAAATTATCAGCCACATACCCTACACATACCCATCATATTGCCACTTTTTGGCCCATCATGATCTTGCATATACCCCTCCAATATTTCTCTTTAATGTATCTTCAACCTAGATCTGCAATCATGCATCAAAGAGAGGGAAAATTTTTGTTTTGTTAGTGGATAGGGGTTTTCCTTGGTTAAACCTTGTTTTGATAATCAAACCTTAAAATGAAATCAAATAGAATGAAAGAATGATGAATGAAGAAATAAGCTATGTTGCAACTCACCAAACCCTTGGAAAAAAGGATGCAATCTCATATTTGTTAGCATGCATGTAGACCTTGAATCTTCATTGAATGTTATGGATCTTGACTTGAATGCTTGCTTGAAACATAAGAACCTACATCACAATATTAGCTCAAAAACAAATATGATGCATGATGACTTTGACATGATGTTTGATTCTTGAATAATGCTCCAAAATTTTTGATAACCACTCTTGAATTTTATTGAATACTCTTGTAAACTCTTGTGTAAGTGCTCTTGATTGCTTATGAAGTTCTAGGCTAAAATTATGCGAAATAACCTTATATTTAAACTTGTTTATGCTAATTTTCCCAAAATTACAACACGAAAAGCCAACATCAAATCTAGGAGAATAAAATACCACCATGAATTGAATTCAAAATTAGGTCCAAGCTAATTAGGACTAAAACACTAGCTATGGCGTATGAGTTACAGTAGGCTAAGCTTGGGACACAAATCTCAAGAAATATTTAGTTTTATGCTAAATTTAGGTCTAGGCCTCAAAAATTAGGTGGGACCTATATTCCCAAGGTGGTGTATGAGTCCTAGATCACTAAATTTGGACTATACAATCCAAAATCATTAAATTATGATTGGTCATTAGATATGTGTTAGGATGAATAAACAATTTTCTTGACTTAAGAATAATTATGCTTTGGCCCTAAATTCCATGATCTTGTTTTTTTCTTGTTGTTATCAACAAAGTATTATTTTCAAAACTATTCAATATTTTATTAAAATAATCACATATAATATAATCATTACAAATTAACTATAAAGAAAAAAAATGATGCACACAAAAGTATTAATAATGTTATAAATGAAAACATAAAGCAAAATATGCATTATCATTAATGATCCCTAGATTGATCTTGTCCCTTATTAATTCAAAAATTTAAATAGAAATTATTATTAATAGCATCTACCTTAATTTTATCCCCTTATAAAACTCAAATTCTAAATTTGGTAATATATGATTTGGTGTCATAACCCATTCATTCAAATATTTTGGTATTGGGTTCAATATTTAAAATTGTTTTCCATTTTGCAGTTAGGAAAAATATAGACCTCTTTTACCCAATTAAATAAAATAAGTAATATTTACGCTAGGTAAACTAAATTATCTATACTCTTTTTTACTATGTATGTATTTCCTTCTAGCACTTACATGTTTTTTGTTGCACTAGAATATAGTTTTTTCTTAAAGTGTCAATTTTAGTATAATTTTTTATGCTACTAGTTATGGAGTTGGTACCCAAAGTTTGCTTCCTTTAATTTGAAACCTTAAATAGATATTCTACACACAAGGAATAAATCATCTTCACCTTTTACCCTTTTGAGTATAAAAATAATTAAAATTCTAATTATTTTTATTATTATTTACTTGCATGTCCATATCATTAGAAAGAATTATAATATTTTAGAGTTTAGTTTCCTCTTTTCACATCTTGGTCATCTAATAAATCGAATTAGATAAGATCTCCCTATAAAAATTACCTCTTAAACTTCAACATATTTATTTACTTCCTAAACATCCTAGATGAATTCCATTTAGGTGATCTATTCCACATCATTTACACCTTCGTCATCACCTTCTTGTTGAAAATTGAGGTCTCAAAATACATATATTTGTCATCATTTTATTCTGATTTCTCCCTCTTTTCCCTTCTCATTTCCCTCCTCATTTGGAAAATCTCCTTTCTTATAATCACCTAGGTATACACTTCTTTTAATAAAAATACTTGTATAGTTTTGTTTTTAACTCATTGTAAGGTATAAATTCTTTCAAAGACCTAGTAATACTAAATAAGAGATTCTTCCTTATTGATTTTATTTGAATTATTTTCTATAGTTTCAAGAAATAAGTTCCCTTGAGACTTGTACTTGTCCTTTATTTACTATATAAATAAAACAAACATCAAAATAAATTATTCACCAATTTTATGGAATCTAAATATTAATAGGTTTTATTTTTTAAGAAAACTCTTCTCAAAATTCTCCACAATTTACAAAAAATAGATCATTAGTTATATTCTATCAACACTAAATATATTTCTCTACACATAAACACCTTCACACTCTGGAATGAAGAATATTCATTGTTGGAGCATGCAAAAATTAATATCCTCAATGATGTGAAGGATAAAAAAACCTTTAATGTTACAGTAATAATAGTAAAACCCCTTGATATGATAACTAGTTTTCTTCAAAGTAATGATAACAGTACAAGGAAAATCATTCATTATACCTTATTTTGTCTTATAGCTTTATTTCAATGACAAACTGTCAAATATTAGTCTATGTTTAGTGTTGTTTGATTGTACTTCCCTTTTAATACCTACTATTTTTTCTCGACCATGACAGGTGATTTAGTGTAGGTGAGTCAAGTGATTTTTAATATCTCAAAAGTAATAGAGAAATTTGGAGCATCATTAAAAAATATCTCCTAGCACATTGTGGCTGAAAATGGTCATGAATTTTTTCTTTATGTTGATTTTGCTAACTCTTGTAAGTTTGACAATACTTATGTTAGGGTAATTTCATTCTTGGTCATGATGGAGCTTATTGCATCTATTATGAGACTTCCTTTTGATGGTGTTAGGATCTTATGAATAATGCTAAAGAAAATTATTAAGATGCCATGAAGTTATTTCTTAAAAAATTTGATAAATTAAATATATTATAGAGAAGATTCAATAGGGAAGACTTGCTAGGAATCTAGAAGAAAATTACTGAAGTTCTTATGGGGTTAATCACCATGGAGGGTTGTTATATGATTTTTTGTAGTTGTCATCCACCTCTCGGGAGCACCATCTACAACAAAATACCTTCAAGAATGCATGAGAGAAGAACACAAGATATTTCACCAAAGAAAGAGTGAGTAAAAATGAGATTTTTAATTTACATAATGTATAGGATTTTAAAGTTGTGAAAAGCATAGGTAGGTGAAAAAATTCCCTATGGGAAAAAACCACCCATATTAATTATCCTAAGTGAAAAACTTAACAAACTAACACCCCTCCTTAAGTGAAAACTTAGGGAGAATGAAGATGCAATATGGGTCCTAACTACACAACCATGTTAGGAACATAGTTACAATGCAAAAAATAAATCTCTCACAATCAGAGTAAAGAAGAAAAACCCTATGGGAAAACCCCCCTCTCCAAAAGAGAGAAAATAAAATAAAAATGATGCATGGATGGAGGACTCAGTCACACCCCTCAAGGACTACATACATAATGTATACACAATCAATGGTCCCCAATAAGAGGGAAAGAGAGAGACTATATTTCCCCAACACAATGTGTAATGACCTAAAAAAATGGTAAGTTCTTGAAGAAAAAACATGATCCAATGTCAACAAATAACTTGTCTCCCTTTTCGAAGAAACAAAATCATGTATGAATGCAAGTATGCTTCCCATTCTGGATAGAAATTTATAGAAAGAAGCATGAAAAAGTATGATGATGTCTCTTACATTTTCTCATGTGTCACCAAGACCTTGGAAGATGATGCCACAAACCAATTATGAATATTCTCAATCAAAATAGAAAGTGACAAACAAGGTACCACTAGAAACTAATTTTGAACAATATCCAAAGACAAAGATGGTTTGACAATAGTTGTGCAATAATTGTCATCAAAGAGGAGAGATAACCCCTCAAATGTGCCCTTCAAATCTAAAATGTGAGACTCCACAAACAAGGAACTAATTTCTAACAAATAGGAATCCCAATTAGGAATACAATGATAATCTTGTTGTATTGGTGCACTAGATGTTCTCAATGAATCATCAACACAAGATGAATGGTCTTGATGAAAAGGAATGATAGGAACATCAATTAATGACTTTTCACAATGAATCACTAAAGGTGAAGGTACATCGACTCTTTGATTGAGAAGAATGATCATCGAAAGAACCCTCATCACCCTCATTTGAAGATTAAAAGTATTCCAAAACTTCAAACTCTTGCATAGTATTGTGATCATAGGGTAACTTGTCTGAAAAATGAAGAGCCATACGACAATTTGAAATAGTATCATCTAGGAATAGCTGAGTATCAGGATCTCCATTTATTTCCCAAATTTTAGTCTAAAGAGCACTAGGACACTCAAAATGATTAGTAGCATTCAAAGTGGCATCATCAATATGCATTGCAATAACACCTAGGACATGATCCCTTTTGTAATTCCATGCAAATTTCTTACCATCAATACAAGGAGGGGGACCAATATTATACAAATGTGGGAACAAAGGAAGCCATCTAAGATGTTTTATGATACCATCTCTCCATTGTTTATAATTTCCTATTTTCAACATTATCATAGTCAAATGAAATGAAAACTCCATCATGAACTATGAAAAATCTCCAAGAATACAAAGACATTAACCTTCAACAAAAATTATAAACTCATGAATATTACAAATGAAACCTTACCAAAATACTTCAAGAAGCAATAAAACAAAAGAAGGGCTGAGAATCTGAAAAAAATTGAGCAAAAAATTGAACACCTTACTAGGTTCTCACACCAAATCATGAAGCCAGATCTCAAATCAACTCACCAAGCAACTCTAAAGAGCACACAAGCACCAATCACCACAAACAAGATAGCCTTTTCATAGCCTATGAGACTTGCTCACACCAATCAAAGGGAGTAGGAGGTTATTTAAATGGATAAAAATAGCCACATGCAACCAATGTGGGATTATTGTTTGCAACCAAGTTAAGAAAAGTGAAATTTTTGCACTAGTAAAAAAATAAGAAAACCCTAAATATTTTAGGATCTTTATCCAATGTGAATAGGATTCTAATTTTTAGACCATTACCAATCTCCAAATAGAAATCAAATAGATGATCAAAGGTCAACCACTCTCCTCTCACAGGATCGAGCCTTGGGAATCATCCCTCTGCAACACAAAATTGGGATTACTATGGATAAAATAAAACCTTTCCAGTGAAAAAGATCACCAAAAAAAGAATTCACACTTTGACTCCACACTATGTCCTCCAATGCATAGAGAAAATTTCAAATTTCAATGACTCCACTTTTCAATTTTGAGATGCAACTTGTAGATATAATGTGGGATGTTCAATTCAAATCAAATGCCTTCAAATAGCTACCGCTAAGAGCCTCCAATCAAAATGCCTTCAAAGTTGAGGAAAAAAATATGGCTGCAAAAAATTTAAGCATCCACTTTTCCTTGTAGATCATTCCACAAGTGCTAGAATCCTTGCCTCTAGTGAGAAAGTATGCCTCTGCTCTGTGGCTCCTCTTTAATAAAAAACATGGGCCTCTTCCCAAAAAGAAAACAATGCCTCCCTCAATAGAAAATAGAGTATTAAATGTACCATCATGCCTCTTCTCTAGAAATCATGGCCTTCAACATAGAAAGTTAGACCTTTCAAAGAAAAAAGTGACTACCAAATCAAACACTAGCTAAGAACTCACACCTCTGCTCCACCAAAAAGAGCAGTGAAAGCCTTCCAAATAGAAATTGAGCATAAAAAATCCTCAAATATTTCCTTTCATGTAGCTTTCCAAGGAGAAGTCTACCTCAACAGATGTATCACTTCTTTAGGAAAAAAATGGGCATGTGGAAAAGGGTTTCAATGGAAACTTTGAAAAAAGTTCCTCCACAAAGCCTTCAAATCATTGTCTTTGGATGAAATTGAGCCAAAGATGGGATGCATGCCCTCCAAAACACCTACAAAGAAAAAATGCTTCCATTTTTTATTTGGTCTACAAAAACTACTCTTTAATAAAAAAATTATTTAGACAAAAGATCAAAGCTCTAATCACTAAAAAATAGAAAAAAATGGATATAGGCAACTTTGAAATTTGAAAAAAAATCAAATGTTGAAGAAAATAAATGATCTCTAATTTTTTTGATGAAAACTCTTAAAGGAAGGATTGCATAATTGTTTGCTTTGATACCATGTAGTTGTCATTCATCTCCTAAGAGCATCATCTGCAACAAAATACCTTCACGAATGCATGAGAGAAGCACATAGGCTATTTCACCAAGGAAAGAGTGAATAAAAATGAGATGTTTAATTTACATACTATACAAGCTTTTAAATCCATGAAAAACATAGATGGGTGAAAAACTGCCCTACTAGGAAAAACCACTCAGAGTAATTACCCTTAGTGAAAAAGTTAACACACAAACATTTTCTAGATTCCTATCTCTTTCCCATTCTTAATAATTTCCATCAAGATGTTAAAATATTTTTCTTTTAAAATTCTTTATTGGAGGAGTCTATCCAAAAAATATTAATTTCTCAAAAACCTATGCCCCTTCACTAAGGTCTTATCTACCATTTCTACCTTTACAATTGTGTGCTCACATTGATTCCCACCATCCATCATAGAATATACAACCCATCCCTTAGGGTTCTACAAAAAAAGGACAAAATCTAACACCCATTACTTTGACGCTGAGATAAACCATCCCTTGATGGAGTCTATGCTTTATATGCACCCCTTTTTGGACTAATTTCGAATGTCTCCCTTAAGATTTGGGACATGGACTAATTGCCTCCCATGGATCAATTTATCCTTGGAATTTGTATTGGGAATTGATAGGTCAATCTTTTGGTACAAAAAAAACATGTTCATCCAAATGATATATAAGCTATAGCCATAGGTTCACATCCCCTCAAGTGATGTTGAGGGGGATTGTTGGACTAGTTACTAGTATCTCCCTTTAGATTCAAGACATGGAGTAGCCATCTTTTATGGATCTATTTATCTGGAGTTTATATTAGGAATTAACATGTTCATCTTTTGATGTAACAACAAATTTGTTCGAACACACCTCCCATACCTCTATTAAAGGGAAGGAAGTGTCTTTTGAAAAAATTCAAGAGAATCTCTATATTTTTGTTTTTTGGTGAGGATTCCTCCCCTCTACACATTCCATTTATTGATTCCTCTCTTTACCCTTTCCTATGATAACCATCCCTCAAGGAGACTCTTGAAACTATGTTTGACCATAACCTTGAAACCCCTATGGTTGAGCCCTATCTAAAGAGATCTTATCACTGTTCCTTGTTCTCCCTTGGTTTTTCAATGCTCATGGTGAAGGAGATATTT
>VDFB02001800.1:0-60919 GCA_007258455.2 Sequoia sempervirens
AAAAACAAATACCCCATTCCCAGAATAGATGAGCTCATTGATGAGCTACATGGGGCCAAGTTCTTCTCAAAGATCGACTTGAGATCGGGTTACCATCATATTAGGATGAGGGGATCTGATGTGGAGAAGACAGCTTTTAGATGTCACTATGGCCATTTTGAATTCTTAGTCATGCCATTTGGGTTGACTAACGCCCCGATTACCTTTCAGTCTTGCATGAACCATGTTTTTCAGAATCAGTAAAGGAGCTTTGTGTTGATTTTTTTTGATGATATTCTGATTTACAGCAAGACTTGGGAAGATCATCTCAAGCACTTAGAGGAGGTGCTTAGTATCTTGGAATCTGAGAGTTTGTTCGCAAAAGCTTCCAAATGTGAATTTGGAATGGAAGAGTTACTGTACCTTGGCCACATCATCAGTGCTGAGGGAGTAAAAGTGGATCCTGAAAAAATCAAGGCAGTAGTTGAGTGGCCACCTCCAGAGAATTTGACTCAGTTGAAGGGTTTTCTGGGTCTTTGTGGTTTTTATCGGAGATTCGTAAAGGGGTATTCACAGAATGTTGCTCCTCTTACTGATCTCACCAAAAAGGGAGCCTTTGTTTGGTCAGAAAAGGCTCAATTTTTTTTTGACAAGTTCAAGAAGATCATGAGCTCGTGTCTAGTTTTGGCTATTCCAGATTTCTCCAAGCCATTTGAGCTACAGTGTGATGCATCAGGCGAAGGAGTTGGGGCTGTCCTGATGCAAGACAAACACCCTATCGTGTTTGAGAGCAGAAAATTACGGGGTGTCGAAAGGACATTCAATTTTTGACAAAGAGATGCTTGCCATTATGCATGCATTAGCCAAGTTCAGGCAGTACTTGGTGGGGAACAAATTCGTGTTTAAGACCGACCACAATAGCCTCAAGCATTTCATGCACCAGAAGGACCTAAATGAGAGGCAACAGAAATGGGTGAGTAAGCTTCAAGCTTACGACTTTGAAATTGAATATGTGAAAGGGAAAAATAATATCGTGGCTGATGCATTGTCAAGGAGACCTCATCTTAGCTCATTGTGTGAGCTTACTGTAGATTGGAGAGACTTGTTGCTTGCTGATTATGACAAAAATCAGTTTGCAACCAGCATTCTTGAGGGTACTTTTCATGATGAAAGGTACAAGGTGGTTGAGGGATTGATACATTATAAGGGAAGAATCTTTCTGGTGGCTCGTTCTAAGCTTAAGAAGAAGATTCTTTTGACTTTCCATGATATTCCAGTTGCTGGTCACCAAGGTTTTTTCAAGACGTATAGGTAGATCCGAGAAAGGTTTTCTTGGAAAGGCTTGAAAGGAGAAGTACAACGTTACATTCAGGAGTGTCCTGTTTGTCAAGTGAATAAGAATGAGCATACTTTACCTGCCAGTTTGCTGCAACCACTTCCAATTCCCAATCAAAAATGGGAAAGCATTTCGATGGACTTCATCACTGGGTTGCCCAAGGCCCAAGGGAAGGATTGTATTCACGTGGTAGTTGACAGATTAACCAAATTTGCTCATTTCTTGGCCATTACCAGCACTTTTTCTACAGCCCAAGTTGTAGATTTGTTCTTTCGAGAGGTGTTTAGGCTGCATGGGTTGCCAAAGAACATTGTGAGTGATAGGGACAGCAAGTTCCTAAGTACGTTTTGGCAAGAAGTTTTCATAATGAGTGGTACAGTGCTCACTCCAAGCACTAGTTATCACCCCCAAACTGATGGACAAACAGAAGTAGTGAACAAGTGGTTGGAAGGCTACTTGAGAAACTATGTGTCAGAGTAGCAGAGAGAATGGGTTAAGTGGCTGCATATAGGCGAGTACTGCTACAATTCTTCTTTCCATATGTCGATTAAGATGTCTCCTTTCTTGGAACTTTATGGGTATGAAGCACCTAGGTTTGCAGATTTGGTGTTTGGTGACAACAAAGCACCCCTTGCCAAGGATTTGTTGCAGCATAGTCAAGACATAATGAGATCCTTGAAGGATAATTTACAGATTGCACAAAATCAGCAGAAGTTGTATGCTGATCAGAGGCAGGTTGAGCATTCTTTCGAGGTTGGGGATATGTTCTATCTTCGTTTACAACCTTATAGACAATCTACTCTCAAGAAGAGTGGAGCTGAGAAGCTCAAACCTCGCTTCTATGGGCTATTCAGGGTCATCAGAAAGGTTGGGGCCGTAGCTTATGAATTAGAGCTACCTTCTGATAGCAGAGTGCATAATGTCTTCCACGTGTCTTGCCTCAAGAAGGCACTTGGAAATAACGTGGTTGCTTCATCACAGTTGCCACCGTTGGATGAAGAAGGACAGTTTGTTCTAATTCCAGAGGAGATACTCGATGTCAGAGAATGTTCTTTGAGGAAAAGAACCATCAGAGAATACCTGGTAAAGTGGAAGAACCTGCCTATGGAGGATGCAACTTGGGAAAGTGATGAGATTCTGCAGCATCCTAGTTTGCAATTGCTTGAGGACAAGCAATCTTGGGGAGGGCGGACTGTAATGTCCCCTTCTCAATCTTGATCTTCTCAGTGACCGTTGGCCTTTTTCTGGAAACCCGAAGGCTAGTCGGAAGGTAAAATTAGGGTTTCCTATTTTTGAGGTTGTCTTTGCTCAGAGTTGGTGGATTTGATGGCGGTTTCTTGTTGGGTTTTCAGAGAGCTTCGCAGTGGTATGTTCCTTTCGGCATTCAGAGCATTTTCTGGAATTTACTATTTTTAGTAAATTCTATTTTTGGCAGCTTTTCAGTTGGGTTCAGTTTGGTTGACTTCCTGCTTCAGTTTGGTCAGTTGACTTGCTCAGTATTGGCTTCAGGGCACTTTCAGAGAAATAAGTTATGTCATTTAATTAAATGTCACGTTTTAAATATTATATTTTGACGTTGACCCCTTGGCCTAGTTGATTGACTTAATGCTGTTTTAAAAAGGTGGTCTTTTGAGGGTGGTGCCTTCATTAAGGATTATTTTAATTATTACTAAAGTCAAAGCAAGCTTATGTTGGGCGCATTTATCAAAGCATGGCATTTAATTAAAATATCAAATATTGAACCTTGAAGGAAAAGTACACCATCTTTGAGGAGATTAGGGCTTTGGCTTGAAAGTGGATTTTAGGGTTTCGTGAAGTCAACTGGAAAATTATAAAGGGGAGGCTTTGAGCATCATTTCACATCTTTGGTCTACTATACTGTTATGCTGTCGGATTGGCTCTGGAACTGCTTCGAGGAATGAAGGCCTCCTAGCTTGGGCATCACTTCGTGTTTGCAAGACAACATCTAGTGGTGATTTAGTCTAGTTTGTGAGTACTTTGGAGTTCATGCATTGTAATCAGAATTTATCTATTTAGGATCAGATTTGGCATATTAGAGATTTCTGGTTTTAGCATTTTAGCTTTAGCAGATTCGTTGTTTTATTCATAAATCCAAAAATACAAAAATATAGATTATGGGTGTTGCATAAATCATTTGGTCTAGGCTAGGCGCCTCAATGTGTAAGGTTGTGGATTTTTTGGAGAAGTGTCTGATTTTATAAATGAAAATCGCCCCTGTACTGGGCCGTACTATCTGCATTATCTTGAAATTTGTGCCATTAAATAAAGCTTTCCTTTTAGCCCTGTTTCTTGTTCCTAGTCTGAGCGCCTCCATTATACTTGTGCTTTGCATTCAGTATTGGGTTGATTGAGTGAGTTTTAAGGGAGATTCGAGTTTTCCAAGAAATATCTATGTTGCTGGTTCTATGATGAAAATACAGGTCTGTCAAACAGATTAAGGAAATCTGCATCTTTGTTCTTGGACGGGTGTGAAAGGATCTTAAAGACTTTGCGGAATACTTCATCGTGGATGGTCAAGCTTGAAACAAGGTTGGATCTGTTAATTAATATCTTCGTTTTCAGTTTCATTTCTCAGCAAAGGGACTTATTAGTATTATTGCAAACGTCACATATGCTGATTTGTAATTGATAGCAAGTTGTCATCTTTCAAATTGTAGTTGGCAGTAGTACTGACAACCCTTTAGATTCTTGCTTATCAGATTGTAATGTTCTCCTTTCTTTCAGCATTTGATATTGTATGTAATCCATCTCCGCCCTATGGTAGCTACTTACCCACTCTGGGTCAGCAAGCACATTCTGGGTGTTGAGTGTTTCAGCTTTCAGTAGTTCCTTTCAAGCATTGCTTTTTGTAATCACTCCGTCATATGGTCGCCCCTCACTCCGCATTGGATTGGGTAGCACATACTTGACGTCGAGTTCCCTTTCTAGCATTTAGAGTAGAAGATCCTCTGACCAATGCTCGCCATCATCGGCGCCATACTGGTTAGAGTTGTTTCAGTACGTTTGGGTTTATCTTCTAACCTTAACGGGCACTTGATTGTAATGTTGAAATCTGATCATTGAAAAAATGAAAAAATTGGCTCGAAATATTTCATGAAGGCACACTTAACAGACCAAGTAAACTACTATAATAAGTATGCTTTTTTGAGTATTTGCAACTAGTGGGTTTTCATCTACACATAATTATGCTCATAGATGGGACAAATTAAGCTTTTTTTCATTTTCAACCTACCTAGAGCTTCCACACATCAATCCATTTTCTCAATGATAGTTACCTCGTACTCCATCTCCTCTAGTAGCAGCTCCTTCTCACTAGATTACTCCTTGCAGCAAATGGGATTCTCTCCCACTGCAGCAGGGGAGAGTGTGAAACCAAGCTTTGTCTCTGCCCTTGTTCCCTTGAATCAACATGTGCAGACCAGCCATAATTATGTAGTCTTCAAATTATGACTTATTACTCTGGCCCACATGACCTTAATACCATGTCATTGTTGTCGTGGTCCATGTGCAATTTGTATAAATCAGGTGCATTGGAAAGCATATTTGCACAGTTGAGGATTTCCACCACATCAAATACATTTCACCTGCCAATTGGCTGGTGCGGGTCCACTAGCATTTGTTTCATCAGATGTTGAATGCCTCCTACCTCAATGCCATCCAAGCTTTTGGCTACCCTTGACATTCTCGGTATCCAAATCTGCATGATGGGTTAAGGATTTTCTGGTTGATGTGATCAATTAAGGTCCTCTGCACTATTTGTTCATAATAAGACTCCTTGCTTCTGGTCGTAGTGCCTATGGCCTTGATATTTTGTTAGCTGGCATGCAAAGTTCAGTCGAACTGTCAAGGGGAAGGTAAAAGGAAGGGGAGTAGCAATAATAATTTGAGAGATATGTTTATGATGCAATATTTGATTAAGTGATGCTTAAGAAAGGAAACAAATATCATGTGTTTATTTATATTGCCTGTAAAAGATTGCAAAACTTTCATATTCTGAATGTCTTTTCTGCCAGCCTACATTATAAATCAATATATAATTGTTCAGGGCACTTGTTAACAATGAGCAATCTTTAAACAGGCTTGTATTTTCATTGGAGGCTCATCCAATAAACAAAATCTTACCGAGGTCAAAGCTAGGTGTAAACCAATTTTGAAATCAATGTCAACATTGTAATTTTGATGGTTTTGTTTCGGGACTTGCGAAAATGACCTTCCATTTTGCAAATTACGTGTAGAAATCCTTTTGCCCCAAAGTTATCACAGGCAACAAGGTTGAGATTCTGCAAAACTTATACTCAAGTATCAAAAAAAATTAAGTCCTTTTTGTACACAGTCTTCATCTCTTTGCCATAAAGTATTAAGCATCCTCCCTGCCTGTGCGCAAATGGGAGCTTTAAAACAGCGTATGGGCATCGACCAAAGTATACCCAAGAAAGGGATTTTGTCAGATGTTGTAATTGCAGCTGCAAACAGGGTATAGACATTAGCTTGTAGACAAAATTATTCTAATTCATTGGAGTAAAAAAAATCAATTTTATGCACTCCATTTGAAATAGTAAGCATACAAATCAGCAGTGTTAATGAGCAATAGTACAGGCCTTGTTAATGTGCCTTTTATTGTTGAAACCCTACTCAATTAGGTACATGGTAGTAACCTCATTTGAATATACCATGTACATTGTTGTCCTATCAGAATTATAAGTTAGCCTTACAGGAATGTAAGGCTTTCAACACAGGGTACACACAATTGTAATGCAAAGGAACAACTTATGTTACTTAATAAATGCTCATGGAGAGTACATGTTTAGGAGTTAAGCTCCATTGTCATCACATTTTAGAAAGGCTATAAACAACTGACGTTTGACCTAATGATGATAAAGATCATAATAATTTTGAACAATTTTGAACAATCTTAAAAAATGTAACAACTTATGTTACTTAATAAATGCTCATGGAGAGTACATGTTTAGGAGTTAAGCTCCATTGTCATCACATTTTAGAAAGGCTATAAACAACTGACGTTTGACCTAATGATGATAAAGATCATAATAATTTTGAACAATCTTAAAAAATGTCTCTGTATTGTTTGTAAATTGGACGAAAACCAACCATTTCATTCAAATGGTTTCTATGTAGTATTCTTCCTTTGCATTGTGATAGGGCATGTTTCCTTTTGCATGTGCTTGTGTCTTGTTGTTTAAAAGTGAGCACGTTTTATTAATTTATATGATATAGTGCGGTTGCTCATATAATTTGGGCTTATGTGACAGCATGAGGAAGGAACCAGTACCCTAAGCCAATCTTTGATGCATTATAGATACCTTTGGGTTCCATTTGGTTGTAATTGAAAACATTCAATAATTCTGTATGAGCATTTATGACAGGGTCCACAGATATGGATAAAAAATGAAGTGGTGGCACCTTTCTGCAAATGAATTTCATTATCATCTCATTATGTTATAGTTACTTTGTTCTTATTGTCTGAGATTCATTTTGTCTTTCTAGTTGTAGCATCTACTTGGGGGCATTTATGTAGATACTTTTCAAATGCTCTCTGATCAAGATCAGCAAAATCCTCTGCATTTGCACTTCTCTTTTGAACTTTATCAATCTTTTTCAGATGAGAATTGTCTCCTAGGGGAGCTCAACTTTCATTTGTATATTTGACTTGAAGCACAATAAAATCCATCATTATTTTGTACTTGTCACATTCTTTCTAAAAGCCATTATTATCAATCAATCTAACTATTGGAGGATTTAAGCATACATTCATAATTTAGATTAACATGATTATGATCTCTTTGATTTGATCACACCTCTGATCTATTCCTTGACTGCTTCATTAATTCAAAGATTTTGAGAGCTTCCTTGCAAAATCCATTTTGTACACATTCTCCACATCTTACTTCCATACCTTCAATTTCCTATCGGCGTTTTCCTTGAACCCCATGGGTGCAAGTGCTAGTCATAGCACTATTTAGTTCCCTTAGCATTGTAAAACTCATAAACTTTATAGACATTCTTTCTCTTTTTAGTTGTTATTAGATTGTCATGTTTGCACAAATTTGAATGGTAGAAAAAGTACATTAAAATGTAGTACTCCGCTGTTCATGTTTACAAAGAACACCATCAGTGTTTTCCATTTCGTTGGCTAAACCGACATCTTAGAAATGCCTCTAAAAATCATTAGATAGTTATTAGCATATGTTAATTTGGACCCGTAGTAGTGATGACATAAGACAGGATTTTAAATCAAGCCCTGTGACTATATTTTCTCTCTGGTTCTTTTTAGAATATAAAAGGATTTCTATAAAAATGCCCTTGTTCTAATGTAAATTGACCAATCAAAAGTAGGAAGAGTGATAGTTGTAGCTTCTTTCAAATTCGTGATTTTGTCAGTGCAGATTAAAAACTAGAACTGTAATCAGCACGACATGTTAAATCAGGCTCTTAAAAGATCATAACTAATGAGATAAATAAAATGATTAAAATTTGAATTTGTCATAATTACAACTTAGTTTTTAATGAACACTATTTATTTTATGTTTATTAAGGATCTATAATTGCCTTAAGAAATTACTATTGATATGAATTTATCCTTATACAAAGAATATGCAAAGTTGATATATGGAAATGTTAAAGATATAATTATTTTTATTTCTGATTAATATGAGGTTTAATATTCTTTTAGAATTTAGTGGAAATATAAGAGTAATGATAGGTTAAGGCATATTTAATGATTTGAATTGAAGATGTAATTTTGACGAGCGTCTTAAAAAACTAATATTAATTTACTATCTTGTTTGTGAGTATCATAACTAGTAGTCGTAATAATTATTGATATGGCGACCCTTATAAATAATTATGATTTCTTTTGAAATGAAACTTATTTAATTTATTTTTATTTCTTGCATTTAAGAAAAAAATTAATACTATTGTGGCTTTGCCAAAATATTTTATTTATGGTCATGCATTAAGTAACTCTATTCCTTGTTAAGTCTAAACATACATTCGACTGAAGGGTAAGGGAATAGACTAGGAAGAATACACTTGATTTTTGATCTCTATGCTATTAAACTATAGTAGATTTAAATTCTTGCACTTGATTTGCATTGAAATGAATATAGTATGGAAGACTTTGATAAAGATATGAATACAATTATATTCTTCTAGTTCTTTTGTCATTTTAAAAATGAAAGTCAAGCATGTTTGGTATTGAAGGATATTTCTAGGTGTGTTTGTTTACTAGGATAATGATATATTTTTATGTTAGTATAGACTACATCCTTCTTCTAGTAAATGGGTATATGACTTAACCAATTACATTTTCCTCCTTGTATCGTTATACCCTTGACTTATCATATTAAAATTTCACTCAATATTCCAAAATTATAGGATTACATGATGGTTGTCTTAGTCATTGAGGTTACATTATCAAGAAATTTTAAGTTGCCCACCCTTGTTATAGATGTAAACATGAGCTTCTAATTTAATTATGATGATACATTAGTAAGATCTTGACACTCACCACTAAGTAAGTGGAAGAGTATATGTTTATTTTGTTATATGTTAGATTTCTAAAACCACTGAATAAGTGGAATATCACTCACCATTGGATAAGTGGAAGAGTATATATTATTTTCATTATGATTTAGGTTTCTAATCCCATTGAATAAGTGGAATATCACTCACTGTTGAATAAGTGGAAGATAATTCTTTCATTTTATTATTACTTTTAGATTCCTAACACCACTGAATAAGTGGAAGAGTATACACTCATTTCGCTATATGTTAGATTTCTAACCCCATTGAATAAGTGGATGTTGTTGTATTATTATGGAAATGTGTGAATTATGTTCTTAGGATTGTATTCTTAAATCATTCATTGGAAATAGAATTTCGTCGTATGCTGTCACCTCCCCCATTATGGATCTTGGTGATCAGAAAATGGAGTCAATTTGATGATTTATTATTTGATGTTAATCTAGATATTTTACCTAATATTTTATTATAGAAAAGTTATGAATTATGTTATTGTATTCTTAATTCTTATCATTGGAAATAAACTTTCATTGTATGCTCTCACCTCATCGTTATGGATCTTGGTGATCAGAAAATGGAGTCGATCCAATGATTATTAGATGATTTCTTTATTTGATGTTAATCTAGATACTTAACCTAATATTTGATTATGAGAGAAGTTTTGGATTATGTTACTGTATTCTTAAATCTTATTATTGGAATCAGACCTTTGTCGTATGCTCTCACCTCGATATTATGGATCTTGGTGATTAGAAAATGGGGTTTGAACCAATGATTATTGGATGTTATTCTTATTTGATGTACACTAAAATCTAGATATTTCACATAATAGGGAAAGTGTGAATTATGTTATCTCGTTCTTTACACTGTATCCTTAGTCTTAAATTGGGATTATACTTCGTCGTATGCTCTCACCTCGCCATCATGGATCTTCATGATCAGAAAATGAGGTTTGATCATTTGGGTTAAATTGAATTATGCATGATTTTCGCTTATCAAAATTTTCTCAATTTGAGGTGGAATTGAAATATTTGATAAATCATTAATTCATGAATGAATGAGAGGTTATGTTCAAATATCAACTCACAATACAAGTTTAACACAAGGTATATCATAATAAAACTTTGATTCAAAATGCCATTAAGAGTATTAATTTTAATCAAGATTCCATCACTGTTGCACCTAAATGGGTGGCAACTGATGAAGGATTGCCTGGGGGAACTGAACCCTTGAAAGGGTTGCATACCCACTAATTCAAAGGGTTTGCATCTTTGCAAATTATTGGACAAAGATGGTGGTATTCTCTTCTTGACGCTAATACTTAAGGTTTTGTTGTTAAATAAAAAGAAATATAATATTTTTTATTGATGATTCTTGTATTTTAATTTTGAACAAAAAAAATTGTCTTATTTTGGAACCTATGTATTGCGTGATTGTTACAATTTTTACAATTTTAATTATAGATGAAGAGAATAAAATTTACTAGCAATTATTATACTTCAAAAATAAATTCAAGAGCAATCAAGAGCATAAATTTCAAGATTATTGCAACATTGTGTCATTCAAGCATCATGTCAAGTTTCATGTGAGTTTTATTCATGTTTTGCATACATTTCATTTTTAAGCATTAACATTTGTAGGTCTTCAAATAAAATCAAGTAAAGCAACAATTGATCCTTGAAGGTGATGAGTATGACTTTGGTCCATTAAGGATATTAGATATGAGTGGTGAGTTGCAGTGAATTGTCAATTCATTACTTGTTTATCATTTAGCATCTATCTCTTAAAAGAATAAGCTCTCTTTTATCATCAATTTTTCCATTATGGAGGTAGGAATACCAACACATAGTTTGACTTAGACAAGCCCCTATATGGCACAACCCTTCCCCTCTTTTCTTGTGTATAGGTTGTAGATCTAAAAAGAATTGAAGGAAGATTGGAGGCTATTTTTTCATCCTTGCACTTAAACCCTACGATTCGTCAAGTCACAGATTCTGCATTTTCTGATCAACATACAATATTTTGACAATCAATCTCGGAAGACAAAAACTACAGACTAGAGACCTCAAGCTCGTGAAAGAAATTTTTAGAAATTAGGTGTTTAGTCTAGGATGCACATTGTCCTAGACTAGCTAAATTTAGCTCAAATTCAAATCCCAAGTTATTTCGTGTCTACTTTCAATATTTCTAGATTCCAATTTTATCTACTTTTTTTTAGTTATTAGAATTCGTAATAGAACGTTGCATTTTCACAATTTAGATAGTTACATCGTTGCATCACATCAAAATCCAAATCTAAAACCATTCAAAGAATCCAAATCCAAAGTTGATTGATTCACCTTTTAGGTTGTAAGTCAATCTCATATCACCGTTGATCTAGATTCTCAATATTTTTAGACAATGTTTGATTTTAGTGATCTACACATTAGACCTAGGATCTCCTTTTCCAACAAAACATATATATTACATTTTTATATATATATATATATTTGGTTTAGGATGAAAATTTGTACACTTGTGTGTATTTTAAATTATCAAGTATGAAATTAATATAACAATAATATTGTATGTTTTTGGACAAAAGAATTGAAAGATTGCATAAGGTCAAGCTATTAGATGCGAGGACAACTACATAATATTTTAGTATGTAATCTTTATTAACAATAAATTATATTGATTTAGCTTCTATGTGCAGCTAGATTTTGATTGCTATTATTTATTTTTTCTTATGTAATGGTGAGTAGTTGTACACATTTTGGTGTATTAATGACATGTGTTAGTATAAGTTATGATTGGTACTTTTAAAAGATTTATTTATATTTTCATATTTAAACAATAATTAGAATATGTTCTATTGGTGGATCAAAGTATGACAATTACCATCACAACTATTACTACATGCTCAACTAGTGGGTCCTCCTCCCTAGTATCTTTGAAATCATTGTCAATATTAACATGACTAAAATACTTTTAAAGTTGCTTCTTTTTTATGAAATTATTGAAAACCTCTTAAATTATCACACTCTAAAACTATTGAAAATTAATCACAATTCTTAAAAAATAATATCAAAAGGTCAATAAACATAAATATAAATGATTGAGAATAAGACTATAAATATTTGTTTCTATAGAATATTTAAAATGGTGTTTTTAGTTATTATGGGCGACTTATACAACTTCTTTTTGTATTTACATTTTTAATAAAAAACAAAAAACAAATCTAGGTCTTGAGTGCCTCCAATATAGAGAGAAATTTAGGTAGTGAGCAAGTGGCGACGAATGTTAATGGGTAAGCCGTCCACACCGCAGGCATTGGATCAATAATCACCTTTTCATTCACATTTACTAAATCCCATTCAACATTTGTAACAATGTTGTGGATAAATACAAGAATTACCATTCGTGCAAATTCATTCCCTGGACACATTCTTGGGCCACCTCCAAATGGAACAAATGTGTAAGGTGCTGGCCCATTCCCTTCAAATCTTGATGGATCAAATTTTTCTGGATCTTCAAAATATTCTGCATTTTTATGAGTTGAATTGTTGTCCAAAATAACTGCAACACATTGACAAAAAACCACTATCTAAGAAATAAAAGACACTAATAACAAACTTTATAAATAAAAAATTTCCAAGAAAACCTGATTTCACTAAAAACAAAAACCTATAAATTTTGAAAATTATATATTAATAATAATTGTAAGAAACAGACTTTAACTAAATTGATGGCTCACGGGCGGGCGTTCTGCAACTCGAGCTAGGGCATCCGCGCCCTAGCTCTGTCTGATCTTTTCTGTGCGTGCGTAGAGGGGAGTTTGGTGTCTACTGGGGAACGGTTTGGGGTCGCCTCTTTCTGCTGTGTCTTGGTCTTGTCCGAGTTTCCTTAGTGCGAGCTTCTGGTTAGCGCGGGTTGCTGCCCTTTCTTTCTGCAAAGTCCGTTGTTTTGTTTTGAGCAGGAAGCTCTTCCCGTTGGTGTTTGCTGGGGGTTTTGCCTGTAGTCTGTGGTGGGTGTGGGGTGAGGAGTTAAAATCTTGTATTTTGGCTGTTATAGCTTGAGGCTTTGCATGCCCGTGGCCTTTGGTTCTTCTCTTCTGCGTGGGTTGGGAGGAGTGAAGGTGTGGGGTTTGGTGTTGGGAGGGGTTAAGAAGAAGGGTGTGGGGAGGTTTTCCTCACCCCTTTTTTGGGGTCTTTTTTCTGCCTTGGCATGATGGCCTACTCAAAGGGGGAGACGTCAGTGAGGAGCCCTCACTTGGACTTTCGGGCAACAATAGATTCAAATTTTTCAAGTCAAGGTATGAAGACCTTCAATAACAATTTGTTTGCTCCAAACACAGGGATTGATGGTGTGGGGTTATATAATGGTGCACGGATTACGAAGATCAACGGCTGTCTCGAGAGGTGCAAGGAGCAGCCAAAACTAGTTGTTCCGGCTGAGATGATTGCTGAAGATGTTGAGTACTACTCAAATCATTCCGTATATTGCAAATTTTTGGGGATGAGGGTCTCACTCCAGTTTTTGGAGACTTGGGCGCAGAGAACGTGGGAGCCGGTGGGAGAAATGGAGTTAATGCTGCTGGCTAACAATTATTTCATGGTCACTTTTAACTGCATAGCGGATCGCAACAGGGTGTTTGAGGGAGGACCTTATTTTTATAATAAGGTGGGGTTGTTTATCAAGCCGTGGCATGCAGGATTTAACCCCGCTGAGGAACTTCCAAATCGCGTCCCGGTGTGGGTTCGTTTACCTCGCCTCCCAGTGGAATGCTGTCGGGAGGATGTGTTGCTGTTGTTGGCTTCGCTTCTTGGAAAACCAGTTGGAGCTTCGTCATAGACCTTGGGGAAAAAGGTAATGACTTTTGCAAGAATTTGTGTTGAAATTGACCTAAGTAAGCCTCTGCCCGACGCAATAGATATGTGTGCGGGTTCTTATTCTTGGGTGCAGCAGCTGGACTACGAGACCCTTCCTTTCCGCTGCAGGCTCTGTCGCGAATATGGCCACTTGCTGAGAAAGTGTCCAAGATACAAGGCGGTGGATCCCCAGCCCTCTCAGCCTTCTAGGGAGCCTCCTAGGGCGGATAAGGGGAAGGGCAACGATCCTACTGCAGGGGTAGATAATGATGGTTTTATTCCTGTCAAGGCTCGGAATAAGAACAGGGGGCAAAAGAGGCCTTTCAGCGAAAGGCAAGAAGAGGGCACTTTTAACAGGTTTGAGGTTTTGGACGACCTTAGTCACCAGGAAGTTAACCCAGGTTTGGTAAACTTGGAGCAGGGGATTGAGGGATTTGCTCAAGAGGGACCGACTCTCGATTCTTCTATGGAACCACAAGGTGCTTCTGGTGTGCTCACGGATGCTGCTATGCCGACAGAAGGTCTGGAGGCTCCTGTTTCTTTGGCCGTTAGTCCAGTAGTGGGGGAAGATTCTTCTCCTCTTGGGCGAAGTGCAGATCTGGATATTAAGAAAGGTGGGGCAGAGAAATTTGCTAAACCAGGTAGAAAGAAGGATGTGGAAAAGATCAAATTGACAGGCGAGAACTTGGTTGAGTCAGGGTCAGTAAAGACTCTGGATTCTTACTTTTCGAGCCCCTTGAAATGATAGTTCTCTCATGGAATGTAAGGAGCTTGAACAGCGGCCCTCGACAAAAAGCAGTTCATGATTTAGTTCGAAAGCATGGTCCTGATGTGTTTTTTCTTCAGGAGACTAAGTTATCCGTTGAGAGTATGCTTGACTTGGCACCTAGGCTATGGAGATGTGGTGAGTGTCAATGTATCGGTGCTCATGGATCTTCTGGGGGTGTGGCCTATTTTTGGAATCCTCAAAAAATTCGACCTCTTTGGTGGGTGTCTTCCAAATCCACTATGTCTATGATTACTTCTAGCTTTGAGATAGGGGAGGTTATTCTCTTTTCTAATATCTATGCTCCTATTGATATCCGAGGTAAGCATGCTCTGTGGTCTCATATCAGGTTAGTCCGATCTATGGCACCTCTCCATCCATGGATTATGGCTGGAGACTTCAATGCTATTTGTGAGTTGGCTGAGAAGCGGGATGGTTCTGGGAGGCTGGAGCCCTCTGCTTTGTTGCTTCGAGATAGCATCAACTCTTTAAACCTTGTTGATATCAAGCCTAGTAATGGTCAGTTTACTTGGAACAACCGTCGCGTTGGGGATTATTGTATCGCAGAAAGGCTGGATCGCTTTCTGGTGTCTTGCTACTGGGTTGGGGGGATGTGGTCTTCCCACTCTGAGATTTTGGATTGGAAAGGTTCGGATCACTGGCCTATCAAGCTTGCCATTGATTCGACTTGTGCTCCGCGTTCGCCTTCTTTTAGGTTCTAGCTCATGTGGTTGCGGGACCCTTCCTTGAAGGATTATGTGGCTGAATGGTGGAGGAGTGGCAGACCTGCTTATGGGACGGCAATGTATCTTTTTTCCAAGCGTCTTCAACATGTTAAATATCAGCTTAAGCGCTGGAACTCTCAGTGTTTTGGGAACGTCTTCAAGGAAAAGGCAGTGGCTCAGAAAGAATTGGATAGTATCACAAGGAGGTTAAGGGAGGTTGGAGTGACGCCTGAGCTTCTTCAGGCTGAAGCACAAGCTATGAGGACCTTGGAGGAATGGGAGCTGAGGGAAGAGATATATTGGAAACAAAAGGCTCGAATAGTTTGGTTGCAGGAAGGGGATAAAAATACGTCATTTTTCTTCAATTCGGTGAAAGCACGGAGGCATGGGAATTCTATCTCTGGTCTTGTGAACGATGGGGGAGAACATCTGTCTTCCTTCCCTGAAATTTCTAATGAGGTAAGACAATACTTTGCTTCTCTCTTTAGGGAGGATTCGCAAGGGGGGTCTCCTGAGGAGGCTCAAGTTCTTTCTTGTATTCCCCATCTTGTGTCTAGGGAGCTGAACCAACAGCTTATGAATGATATCACTTTGGAAGAACTTGAAGGAACTGTGTTCCAAATGCAGAAGGGGAAGGCGCCAGGTCCTGATGGCTTCCTGATCGATTTTTTCCAAGAATTTTGGGATATTATCAATTTGGATCTCCTGGAGGTTGTGCAAGAATCTCAAAGGAACAAGCAGATGCTAAGGGCTTTAAATTCTACTTTCCTTGCTCTTATTCCCAAGTGCGAGGGGGCGGATAGGTTAAGTCAATTTCGACCCATTTCTCTTTGCAATGTCATCTATAAAATCATCTCTAAGGTAATTGCTGACAGGTTGAAAAAGGGTCTTGAGAAGTTGATTTCCGAAGAACAAAGTGGTTTTGTTGCAGGCAGACAGATTCTGGATGGGATTGTTATTGCAACGGAAGTCATCCATTCTATGGCCAGCTCCAAGGAAAAGACAATGTTTATCAAATTGGATATGGCGAAGGCTTATGACAGAGTCCGATGGTCCTTCTTGTGGAAGGTTCTTGCTGCTTTTGGGTTTGCGGCAGAGTGGATTCAATGGGTTATGAGTTGTGTCACCTCATTCTCTTTCTCTGTGCTTATTAATGGGAATCATTCTGAGCTATTCGGTGCTTCTAGGGGCCTTCGTTAGGGGGACCCTCTCTCTCTGTACTTGTTTATCCTCCTCGCGGAAGGGTTGGGGAGATTGCTTAGAAGGAACGTGGAGATGGGTAGCATACAGGGTTGGCAGTGGGGAGGTAATTTACCTCCGCAGTCTCATCTACAATTTGTGGATGATACTGCTTTGATGGGTATGGCTACAATGCGAGAGGCTTCAAATTTACGTAGGGTGTTGGATGTTTACTTGGCTGCCTCAGGTCAACAAATCAATGAGGATAAGTCTTCTATTTTCTTCTTCAACACTCCGCACCCTATTCAGAGGAGGATTGTTCAAACATTGAGATTTCAGATCGAGACACTTCCTTTGACCTATCTTGGTTTCCCTATCTCGGTGGGTAGATTGCCTCGGGAGTCATGGCAGAGCATTTTAGATAAATTTAGGGCGAAGGTTAATCATTGGACTCACCATTGGTTATCCTTTGCTGGTCGTGTTCATCTTATCAAGTCGGTGGTGCAGGCTTTGCCCATTTACAGGTGCATGTTACAGGTTGCCCCTTTGGGTTTTGTTAAGGATTTGGATTCTGTGACACGACAATTTTTATGGGCTGGTTGCTTGGAGTCTTCCAAATGGAGTTTGGTTAGATGGGAGGTGGTGTGCAGCCCAAAGCAATATGGTGGCTTGGGTCTGCGACAAATGGCTTTGGCTGGTGTGGCTTTGGCTGCGAAACTATATTGGAGGTGGTGTAAGGAGCAGGATAAGAGTTGGGCCAAGATTCTTTCTCAGAAGTATTTTCAGGGAATCCCTCAGTTGGAAATGCCTCGTTACCCCCTTCTTGGAAAGGGCTCTGTGATTTGGAGTACGCTTAAGAAAGGGGCTACTCTTATTAAGGATGGTTTATTTTGGATCTGTAACAAGGGGACTGAGGTTCAATTCTGGTCCGATTCGTGGGATGGATACCCCCCCATCATTTCTCAGTTTCCTCACTTGTTAAATCTATGTCAGAGATTTCGTGAGATTGGTTGGACTCGGGTAAGTGACTTTAAGTCATTTTCCTCTCGTGGTCAGTTGGAGGTGGCTGCATGGAAGCCTCTAGAAGAATGGCCTGATGTTGGGTTGCCAGATGAATGTGATGAGCTACATAGTATCCTTTCCAGTAGGTGTTGCAGCTCTCTCCAGTATGATGACGTGCTTGCCTGGTCTCCCAATCCTAAAGGGGAATATACTGTTGCTTCTGGCTATCGGGAGCTATTGCCCCATAAGGTGGATGGGGATGAAATTCAGTGGTGGAAGAAGATATGGAACAAGTCTTCCTGGCCAAAATGTAATTGTTTTGTGTGGATTTTAGCTTGGAATAAGTGCTTGACCTGGGATAATATTCAGAAGCGTGGCTTCCAGGGTCCCTCGGTCTGTGTTTTGTGTGGAGCTAACGAGGAGGACTCAGCTCATTTATTTTTTCGCTGCCCTTTGTCCCTCCAGATTTGGCATTTCTGGTGGGGGGTTTGGAATAGTCCCTGTGTTCATGCTTCTTCCTTGATTGAGTTTTGGCAGAGGTTAGGTAGGCCTCCCTCTATGGCCTCCTTTTTACAGGTGGTATGGTCTGTGGGTCCCATCTTCATATTGTGGCAGATTTGGTTGGAGCGGAACCGACAAATTTTTCGGGGAGAAAAGAAGTTGGTGCAACAAATTTGGCAAAGAACTTTGGGCATGGTTCAGGAGACAGCGGAGGCTAAGTGTGAGTTGGAATTCCCCTTGGGGAAAAGGGATGCTGAAGTGGCGGAGAGACTGGGGATTCAGGGGCCGTCCTTGGCCTCGGCATGGGTAAAGCGTGGTAAGCATTTGAAGCAGAGAGTTCAAAGGTCTGGATTCTGGCAGCCTCCCCCAATTGGGGTTCTAAAAATCAATACTGACGGTTCCTCCAGAGGTAATCCGGGGCCGGCTGGTATTGGAGGGATTGGTAGGGACTATTTGGGTTCGGTGGTTTTCCTCTTTTCGGTCTTTGAGGGTGTTCATACTGTCAACCTTATGGAAGGGATGGCAATTCTTTGTGCTTTTGAAAAAGCTTATGATTTGGGATGGAGAAGGGTTGTTTGTGAATCTGATTCCCAAGTTTTGATCAATTTACTTATTAAGCAGAAAGTGGAGGATGTCAGCTGGCAGGGGTGGTGCAGCAGATTTTGCGGGTTAGTTCTTTAATAGAGTTGGTGACTTTCGTTCATATTCCAAGGGAGTGGAATAGGGCTGCTGATTGCTTGGCGAAATGGGCGTTAGAGT
Organism: Sequoia sempervirens; assembly: GCA_007258455.2. Taxonomy (NCBI): domain Eukaryota; kingdom Viridiplantae; phylum Streptophyta; class Pinopsida; order Cupressales; family Cupressaceae; genus Sequoia; species Sequoia sempervirens. Next base: position 18,661 of record VDFB02001800.1, read on the forward strand.
ATGCTGAGGGATGGAGGATTGAGGAGTGGGAAATGGTCTCTCCGGCACTTCGTCCTGAGTTTGAGAGGATTCTTGCTGAGGACAGGGAGGGAGAAGGTGATGGTTGATGGTGTTGATTGTCTTTTCCTGCTTGGTGGTCAGGATTTCCCTGGGGACTTTGGTCTCTTGATTACTATGTAATGTTGTTCTTTGAGTTTCAATAAAATTTTTACCCCTTTTTATTAAAAAATAATTGTAAGAAAGTATTGAAAATTGCAAACAATTCAAATTCTTTAAGTTGATATCTCAATTTGTTCCTATCAAAAGATGGGAACTCAGATTCCTCCAATATCATTCACAGACAAATTAAACAATAACTTTAACCATTGAATCAACTTTTTGATTGATAAGAAAAGACATAAAAGTTTAAAACACATCGAAACTCAAAAACTTTGCCAATCAATGGAATCCTTCTATAATTGAATGTAAATAGATGATTGGGTTAATCTATTCTAGTATGACTCAGGAGATAATGGTGAGAACTGGGTTAGCTCCTTTATATTTACAACTATTCACTTAACTGCTCCCCATTTTTACAAAAATGAGAAAAGTGGAGTAGGTAGTCAGCGAAAACTGCTGTAATACGTAATTAACTAGTTCAGGGCGCGTACCTTCCATCCCTTGGGGATAGTGAAACCAGCATAGGAGATATCTACAATAGCCTTGCGCCAGGTGCCTCCTGCCGGAGGATAAAGTCTGAGCGTCTCTTGAGCAGCTCTCCACGTATACTTCATCTTTTGAAGGTCATCCCACTTCAGCACAGGCACCTCACTTGCCTCCTCCCGCTTTATCTCCATTTGCTCTGCACTCTTTTCTCAAATCAATAATCCTATCTACACAAGTTAAAAAATCAGGGGTGCAGAGGTTTTTACTATATACCTTGAAGAACCTTTTGGTAGCAGTCCGGATTGAGAGCCAGACACCTCAAGAGCATCGTTACAACGATAACACTGGTGTCATGCCCAGCCTGAAGAAGCAGGATTATGTTATCCTTAATGTCATCGTCGCCCAACGTATTCCCATGACGCTCATCGGCGTTCTAAAGCAGAAAGGAAAGCAAGTCCTGCTGTGGGGAAGCGGAACCGCAAGCCAAATCCGCTTTCCTCTTATCAATCACAGTCTGCAGAATTCCACGGATACGATTACTCCCAATTCTGGCTTTCCGGTACATATTCCCAGGAAAATCAAGAGGAATCTGCAACATTCCGTTCACTAAGTCAATAAAAGGGCGATACAAATCAGACTGCTGAGGTCCTTCATCCAAGCTGAGAAAAAGAGAACAAGCCACGGCAAACAAGCAACGCTTCGAGAGAGGAAACGCCTTGATTTGGCTTTCCCCAAGCCAGAAACGTTTTAATTGATCACTGATAATGGAGTCCACTCTGCCCACGAATGATTGCAGAGCTTCTGGCTTTAAGAAAGTATGCAGCAGCTTCCTCAGATCTTTTGCTTCGTCCCCAACTTTGCTGAGTAAAGAATTTCCAAACAACTTTGCAAGAGAAGACGGCCAAGTGCTTTGAACAAGCTTGTTTTCGTTGGAGAAGAGAAAGCGATTTCCCACAGGACTGTAAAAGATAGCCGTAGGGGATCCGAGCAAGTGGGTCTTAAAGATATCTCCTCCGTAGAGCTTAATCTTCTGCTCATAAAATTCTTGAATTTCGTTGTCCCTTTGGGAGGCTAGAAATTGTAGTGTCTCACCCAATAGCGGCCAGCCAAAGCTGCCCGGGGGAAGATTAGGGATTGAAGTGGTTGAAGAGGTGTTTCTGAGAATTAGGATCAGCAGAAAGAGCACAAAACCTATGGCTATAGCCACCGCGATCATATCCATTCTTTCTCCTGTTTCCAGAAAGAGATTAATTTCTGTAATAATGTTGCACATCATTATATCAAAGGCATTCTCTGGAGGAACTGTTTGCGATAAGATTCTACGTTGTAGAAACAATTATGTAGCGCGTACTCGATCTGAATTTCAACTTGACTCACCCCCTGTTCCTATGCAGCTGCTTAAGTGCACTTTATGCTTATATTTAAGCAGCAAGAGTGTTCCCATGCAAATTTAAAATTCTGGGAAAAGGATAATTTAGAATCTTACCTATTTTAGTGGAGCAGCTATTGTTTAGGAATTGAAAATAAGCTGTGGAAAAAAAATGGGGGCTGGAAATAAGCAGTGGCTGCATATTAAAAAGCTGTGAGGTGGCTCCATAAATTTCTTTCCCTCTTTTTTATTTCTCTCCAATTTTTCATTCATACATGAAAATAAATAATAATTACAATTTTTTTAGATGACTGCTTAAAAATAAGCAGTAAATTAAAATTCATGGGGCCACCAGCCCCACAAATTATTCCTAAAAAATTTGAGCAGTGACTGCTAGCCAAAATAAGCCAAGTAGCTGCATGGGGACATGCCCTCATAGTTGGGAAGTAGTAACAATTACGCGGGGCCTACTCGATCTCAATTTCAACTTGACTAATAGTTGGGAATTTTTATTCATTTACAATGTTAGATATTTATTAAAGACCAGTGGTACAAAATATCTGTTATTAAAATGATATGAAATTACACACAATCATTTATGATAAATATATAGATATTTACTAGCACTTGCATGTAAAGGAGGTTCAAGGACTACGTGTATAGAAAACTATATGTATGTTAATATGTTAGAGAGTATGTGTGTTAATATGGAGTGTATGTGTTTGTGCATGGATGTGCTACAAATTCTAATTGCATGTGATTAGATTAAACAATTAATAATAAGTGCTAAATAATGGAATGAAATAAACTTAGACAAATCAAGGTTTTTTCCTTAAAAGAAATTAAGTATTATTTGATTATGAAATATTTGTATACAAATTTAAAACATATAACAATACAAATGAAAAATGAAAGTTGCCATCAAATTGACAAAAAATACTGCAAATGGAAATAGAATGTTCCCATCTAGTTGTCAAATCAATGTTTATCTGGATTTTATGTGATCAGTGAGATTTTGGAGCCTTTTACCTGATATTTTGGAGGCTCTTACCATTAAACAATAGTTGGCTTACCATAATTTAAAAGTGACAATTAAACTTATTTTCTGACGACTCAACATTGGTTTGAAGGTGTAAGACTTGTTTTGGGTTGAAATCTCACACTATATGTAGCCTATCGGCTAATTATATTGAACATTCTTAAATTTTTATTACCATTTTTATTTTTTATTAATAAATTTATTTTTCTAATATTTATTATTAGGTTTGAGGGTCATCTCACAATATCGAGTCTCAAACTTATACATTAGTTTCTTCACTTTGGAGGGGGCTAAAAAATAGGAACACCTTAAAACAAAGATTATTACTTTGAGCAAAGTTTTCTTCATTCAAAAGGTTTGTGCCAAACACTTTCAAATGAAAATGATGTTTGTTTGAAGGCATTATTTTATTGATTTTGAATTAATAAATTAACACCCTTTAAATGAAGGTTAAAAAAAGAAAATAAAAAATGAAATGATTGAAGGCTTTCACATTTTATAGGCTTGAAAGTTCTAGATGCATAGAGAAATAGCCATTGCTTTCATAGGATGTATAATGGATCTTTAAGCATACATTTGTCCTCCATTGAATCAAATGACTTCAAATGGAAATGCAAGTGTTTCCCACACTTCTATATTTCGATATTTTATTAAGAATTTTTGAATACTAGATGTGATTTTTTATTGGTATTTTGAAAATTTATTTACAATTTTCTTTTTAACTCTTAAAATGTGAATTGGAAACCCTAAATATTCTTTTGACTCTCAAATGTTGAATTGAAACCATAAGCAACTATTTTGAAAACCTAATAGTTGTCTTTTAACCCTAAAATACCAAATTGAAACCTTAAACAACTATTTTAAAACCCTAAAATATTCAATTGAAACCTTAAACATCTACCTTTTGACCCTAAAATGTCACATTGAAACCCTAAACAACTATTTTGAAACCCTAAAATAATTTTAAGTTGAAACCCTAAACAACTAATTTGAAACCATATAGCTATTTTTAACCCTAAAATGTCAAATTGAAACCCTAAACAACTATTTTATATCCCTAGAATATAAAATTGAAACCCAAAATAGCTTTTTTTAACCCAAAAGTTTAAATTGAAACCCTAAACAACTATTTTGAAACCCTATATAGCTATTTTTATCCATATAAAAAAAATTAACTCTAAAATGCTAAATTAAAACTCTATACAACTAGGTTTTAACCCTAAAATATCAAATTGAAACCCTATACAACTATTTTTAACTTGAAACCCTAGTTTCTAGATTATAAACCATTAAAAAAATTATAATATAGAAATTAGAGTTTCAAATAGACATTTTAGGGTTTAATATAGTTTTTTTCAATTTGAAATTTTAACGCTGAAAAATGAATATTATTGTAAAAAAAATTTTAGAATATGAATCAAAAGCCACATCTAGGATTGAAAAATACCTTGTTTGAAATAGAAATTTTAGGGTTTATAATTAAGAAAGAAGGGTTTCAAATAGAAATTTTAGGGTTTCAATTTGACATTTTAAGGTTTACAATCTAGAAACTAGGGTTTCAAATTGACATTCCTAAATTATAAATTAGGTTTTTTAATTTAGAAATTATAAACTTGCTTTTGTGTTGATTGAATGGGCTCTATTTACCCCTACCCATATGTTGAACAACGTGAGTATTATAAGGGTTATGAGCATTATCCCCTTCATACATCTTAATATCCAAAATTTAGTAGTAAGTTTAGAACATCTTTAGTGGACAAACCTTGCTAAAATCTTTTTTTTTTTTTAGATGTCCAAATTCAAAATCATGCCTTTAAAAAAGTAAAATTAAAAGTATTCCCATAATTTCTTCAAATAATCCTTGGTGACGAGTCTTTACATTTTCTTAGTTACATTGGATTATACCCATATTCACCTAGTCTAATCTTTGGCGATGACCTCATGCATCTTCTTTGCTACTTGGGGCTAGATCATGGAGAAATGTGTCAAAAAAGTGAAATAAAAGAATTCAAGCTAAATACATAAAATAGAAAGCTATATTAAAATGATTTGAAGGGCCTATCAAATTGTTGGGTGAATATTTTGTAATTCTTTTAACAACTACAAAATAGTAGTTTCAACAACAACTATGATGAGAAATTAATCTCTCCTCTCATAAAGGGGACTCTCCCTTCTTATTGCTAACTAAAACAACTAGTAATTAAACTATGCTTATGTACACTACAACTATCCATAGGGGTGTTTCCATCATCCTATTCTCTTCTTTTAGAATAGATGTTTCCTTTTACAAGATTACAATAGTATTCCCTTGATGTTTACAACATATAAAAAACTACAAAACACTAGTTGGAACAATAATGACCAATATCTGATTCAGTTAGATGTAAGAATAACTAGAATGATATGAACATGTGATGATAACAAAAAAATCCACAAAATCCCAAAGTCTTATGTTACTTTTCACGATGATTTAAATGGTAACAAGTGTATCAAGTTGCAACTCAAAGACTATCAATGATCAACACCAAAGATCCACAAGAACATAGCTAATAATCGCTACTCAAAGGCTTTGAGTTATTAACCAAATTCATACACAAATACATAAATCTCCAAACACAATATTGTAGCTCAAAGTCTATCAGTATCAAATATGAATTCCCTTCAACAATAAAATATTACACCACTTTAACAAACCAATTTCAAGATAATATGATAAGAGAGATGTAAGAACAATCTTACACACAACAAATGTGCTAAAAAACAAAGGTTGGATGCAAATCCACTTCTTTTATTGATTAATTTCAATATGCACATTCAACACAAAGATTTAAGTATGCTTCTCAAAATGGGTAGCATTTTGCTTGAAAAGATCAAAGGTCTGTTACAAAAGAAAATCCCTCATATATATATAGAGGAGAGTTGAGAGCTAATATAGGAAGGCAATAACTAATTTGACTTATTCAATAGGAGAGTTTGATTTGATTTAGGACTTCTCTATTTTTACATGTAATTACATTTCAAAAAAATACATGTAAAATGTCGAAAACTAATTAAATAAAGCATGAAAAATACTGAAAAGTAAACTAAGGGAAAAATAAGGAACGCCTTTCTTCACCGCCTTTCTCCAAGAAATCCTCATACTTCTTCATGACTACTTGAACTTTTTTATTATTAGGACCTGAAGTATGCTTGGAGGTAACAAGGACTCTTGTGATTGAATCCTTCATAGTGTTGCAAGATTTCTCATGCCTTTCTAAATACACCTTGAGGTTATCTAAGGTTAATTGAATATCCATCAATCTATCCATCAAATCCACTAAGAAGGCTTGATCTTCAAATTCTTTCTGGATCATACATGTGAATTCCTGAACAACTTCATCAAAGGAAAGGACTTTTTGATTATTAGATCAAGTAACTTGTAAGGAAACTCCTCAATTTTGTTGATAAGATGCAAATAATTTTCTTCACTAACTTCTCAAGCATCCTACAAGTCTTTGATCAAATATTTGACATGATATTGATCTTGTGTATTATTGTTTCCTTTACCTCAACAAACATCTCTTTATTGGAAATTATCCCAATTTCCACCAATGCATCAAGCTTGAGTTTCTTTATCTTGATCCAAGAGTCTAAACTGTTCTCTATTTCTTGCTACTCCTAGGAAAATGTATCAGTAGTTTTATCCAACTCTGATCTTATGCTTTCCATATTCCCCATTCTTTCCACAGAAGATCTTAGAAGTTGCATTTCCTGTGCTATCATTTTGTCCAAAAACTCATTGAATGCTCTACCTCGTGTGCACCTTTCCAACCTTTTGAATATTTTGATCTTTAATACTCATGGCTACAAGCTCTATTGACTTTGAAGATTGGGTAATCTTCTAGAGCGTCGAAGCTAACTGCTCAACTTTGGCCTTGTATTGATCTTTAACCTTCTTTGTTACACCCCGATTGTATAGCTACTAAATATTAGTATTCCATAGGGAATAAATGATTGTAAAAGAGAATTCTATGAATGAATAAAATATGTTGTACCCTATTATCAATATGAGTGTTTTTACATTTAATGATTGTCTCATTTTATGTTGCTTCAATTGATGTTATTCATGGTGAAATACTGTATAAGGAGGTTAATGAATCATGTTATTTTAGCTTGAGATTTTTATCATGTGTACTGCTAATGTTACGAACATGTGACTGCCGTGAGTTTATGTCAATGGATGTAGGTATGTGAACCTTTCCTCCGGGCGGAGGGGAAACATCACTCGAGAGAGGAGCTTGGTCGTTTAATTGGTAATGTGAACTATCTGAGCATACACACACATCACTGTAGTTTGGGTGATTTGAGTCAATTATGTTGGGTCTAGACAAGTCATCCGTAGCTCGTACATTGGAATTAGGAGTCTGGTTTACTTCTTTAGGATTTTGTGAGTGATGTTTATCTGTATACCTGTCTTGTTGTATTACAATCATTGTGATGGTAATGTGAATGCATGTAAGTGAATAGGTTGAGCGGGTATATATACATATATATATAGTATATACACATATCCATATGTATATACATACCGATATAGGCATATGATCGGCAGATGGATATGCTCATATGGATGTATTGATATGGTATACCTACACATAGGTGTACATTGACGTATATATAGATATATACCTGTATATATACACACACCCTATTATTTATGGATATTAATAATATTATATTATTATTGCCTGACAATTTACATATATAATATAATTATATATATAATATATATATATATATTAATATTATAAATCTCATTATTGGAAATAAAATTATTTTCCACTTTGAGTTAATATTAAACTCTAACTATGAGAATCGAATGAAATATCATTTAGCTGATTATTGTTCATTAACTATGGAAATTGGGTTAATTTTCCTAGCTGACTATTATCACCAAATATAAATCGAAACCTTGTCTTTTGGCTTTGGGAAATATATGTTGGAACACTTGAATGATGAAATATTTCATAAAACTACAGTTGAAATTTGGGAAATCAAAATGAAATTTAAGCACTGGAATGAGACGTGCACATACACATGGGACTGAGACCAAGTCTCTGGGAATGCAAACACAACTTGAATAATGTCGATTAAGCTTGGAATGTAGGCTATATGGATTGCAATTAGCATGGGAATTTTTCACTGTAATTATTTATCCTTCAGATTTCATGATTGGCACCATAATTGGGAGATGCCTGTAGGTGTCGATCCTTCACATTTCACCATGTGCAAGTTTGAATCATTCTTCAATCTGTTGTCAATAATAGAGGTCGACTCACCTCTCACCTCTGGAAGTGTTGAGTATGGAGTTTAAAATCTGCCACTTATCAAATTAAAACATTCAAATTACACTTGTGGCAATTTACATGCCTGCAGAGGAGGAATTCAATGGGTTGGGGCTCTATAAATAGCCACCTAGTCCATCATTCTTTACTTACTGATTACTTTCTTAGTTTCTATAGAATTCATCTTGAGAGCTCATTTACTTTAGAGTATCATTTTATTTGAATTATATAATCTTGTGAGCTAAGAATTACTAGTCTTCATTATCAAATTACTAGAGAATTACACTTTTGGTCAGCTACAATCCATAACAGTCTGAATATACATTTCTATGTATTAATTTTTGAGTGAGAGGGATAGCCAATTGTGAGTTAATTTTGAAAGAGAAACGAATAAACTTGTGAGGAAATTAGAAATTGATTAATAGAGCTAGAAGTACTGTGAGGATAGGCTAAGACTTCTTCAATTGAAGGAAAGATATTACCAAGCATGGGATATTCTTCTACTATCATTTCAATTATGAACCTTGAATATTTATAATATAATTTGTATTTTTTGCTTATGCATAGATAGGGAATTGCATTATACTCTATATTTCTGTTGTGTACACGAAATAAGATGTTTATGAGTTACAAATCTATTTACATCTAGAGAGTAGATTGAATAAAGGTTAAAAGATGCATACTTGTGTGATTGCATTAATTGTATGATCTCCATATAAGGAGATTATGGTTGTATTAGATATTATATACTAGGACTAAAATGAGGATAGGAGTCAAGTAATTTATATGGGCTTAAGTTATTAGGCCAACTAAGATAAGCTAGAAGAGACTCCTAGGATAAAGATTTCAAGTATAGGAGGGAATATATGAATTACTTGTTATGCAAATTTATTTCTAGCAATTAGAATGTTGTAGGTTAGTCTAGGGTGAATGATTATCCATTGAAGGACATAACCTATGCGTAGTGTAAGATAGCCCTAAGTCAAATTGGCCTTGAGTAGTGTATGTGATATATGAATTTCTCAGTTGTTTACTGAATTAAAACACTTTGGCCAAAGTAATGTAATGTACCTACATCCTCTTAGATTGGGTGATGATTACATTGTTAGTTCACCATGATCCAATAGTACATACTAGTTCGGGATTGTGGGAATTACAAGGATCTAGTCATGTAGGACACACCACTATGCTCAGTTGGTTAACAATATTAGTTACTCTACCAATATCTTCGTCGAAGGGAGGGCCATCTATTGAATAATAGATGTGTGGGGGACCGTATTATAAGTCAGTGGTTGGTGGAAAAGCGCTCGAGTGATGTTTCTCCTCCACAACAGGCTATTGAAGTACCAAGATTTGAAAGGGAAGATCCTGGACCATCTTACTGCTATTTGTTCAAAAGCTCATTGAGTTATGTTTTGTACTTGTATGTATTCTTACTCTGATGTTTACTTGAAAAGGAAAAGTTATTTATTTGTAATGAAAGGCAATGAAATGTATTATGTTGAAATGATTTCAATTAAAAGAAAAGAAAAAATTTGTTACAATGTCTATTTACTCGCTATATTTATTTATTTGATGTAAAATTTAAGAAATTTTTATTTCATGCAAGGGTTAAGGGTTAGTACATTACATTCTTTACTTCATCAAATTTCTCAATGAGAGAATTCAATGTAGACTGTACATTTTCCTTGGTACTTTCATGAGTTACCTTTCCTAACTTAACCCTTGTAATAGAATATTCAAAAATATCAATTTCCTCAATAGACTTATCTAGAGGAGGTTGTGCTACCTCTGCATACATGTATCTTTCTTTATCCACCAACAACCTGGAAAGAGTCTTTGTCTTCTTCTTAAATTTTGTATTTACAGGTGCAATTTCCCAGAGTCAAAGTTGTCTAGAGAGACAGATTGCTTCTTCATTTTCGGTGTTTAGGATGAAAGCCAAGGGGGAAGTGGAGAATAAATTCCTTCTATACTAGCAGCCATAGCTTGTGTTGATGTAGTTGAACTCATGAAAGATGATGTTACAATTGGTGAAGTGTTAGTCAAAATTGCACTAGGAATTTCCACACTTTTGACTTGAGTAGACTCAGTCATAAATTGTTCTAAATCATATTGAGAGGTTATATCAAAAGGAATTGTGATGAAAAACTTGGCAAAGAAGCGGGAGACTCCAAAACATTTTCCAAACCATGTTTAGGAATTTCAAAAATTGACCCCAAAAATGGGGATGAAAGAATTGTTTGGATAGACATGATAGGAGTAACCATAATAGTAGGAATGACTGTTATAGTGACTGGTAAAGACTGTTCAACATAAAAAATAGGAGGAATGAGGGTAGACATAGTAGTAAAAATGGGAGAATAAGTAACAGGTGGATCCTCTAGGATGTTCTCATGAGGAGATACTTGTTCTTCCTCATGTTGTTCCTCTTCTTCTTTCCCTTCTTCCTGAACTGATTCCTTTTCTGTACCTGTATATGACCCTTTAGTTGTTTGAATTTTACCCCCTTTTACATTGAATGTAATCTTGGGTTTGGAAGTCCTATTAGAACTAGGCACATCTCCCTTGTTCATCCTTAGTTTATATGTCTTACCTGCTTATTCCTTAGGTCCCTCCTCCTCTGACCCAGTGCTATAAGGTCAACTATATCCCTTTTTATTCTAGCCATACATTTGTGTTAGCTAGGATAGGTTCAAATCTTTTTCTAATTTATGTCATCGACTTCTGGACCATTGAATTGAAGGTAGAGGGGTACTTTCTACATTATTATTCTTATAGGCTAGATCTAGAAAGTCTCCATCATCTTCCAATTCTTGTGGAATATCAACTAGATCAAGATTTTTTATTTGTTGTAGGGTCAGTTGGAAATAATTCATCTTTCTTATATCCTCCTCCATTTGATAATCTTCCCACACATCTTCAATCTTGTGTATGTGAGTGTAGGCCTTCTTAATTTTATCTTTTATGCCTTGGTAATCAAAATCGAGCCTCTTTTTGTATGTCTTCATGGTAACCCAGTGCATATCAGATTCTATAGCTTTAGTTTTTGGGGATGTTAAGATAAAATACCTGCCAATTGTGAGGGGAAACTTGAAACTTGGTTTGTGAGACTCAATCTGCTTTCTGTGAACTATCATAGTCTACCTACAAAGCTCCATTAGGATAATATTTTCACTAGGGTACCTTGGGAGCATGTAGGGATAACCCATGAAGCATCCAACTCTTAAGTAGGTGAATGTAAGCAACTGCTTGAATATAAACAACCATATTTGTTGATCACCGCCCATGCTTCATAAAAAACTCTTTTCTTTTCAAGTTCAAGATCAAACATGTATAAGAAAGGAGCAAAGAAAGCATCATTAACTCTTCTAAAATGATGAATACTTCCATCATGAGTTATTTGGGGATAGTACTTATATACTAGAGTCATTAATCTATTTCCCTCTGATGTTAACCCTAGAAAATTCCTCATTGTATGCTAGCAACACACACCAAATATGATGCCATATAAAACTTCAGTGAAGTATGCACCTTTATTAGTTGATCGTGAATTGCATCACTGATTTTTGCTGACCCTAGAAGATTTATTGCTTCTTCCTCATCATGATCCTGATGTATAAATACATCTAATCTTGAAAATTAGATGAGGTGGGAAATCCTTTCACTCTACTAAGAAAAGTGACCAAATCATTCACTTCTTCAATGAATTCACTGCGTGGAAAACTCTTAGGCCACCTTGAAACACTTGGCCTTGGGTTTTTCAACCACTTACTATTGATCACTTTCTTATTGTAAGTTTTTGTATCTTTCTCATATTCTTCTTCTGCATATTCCATAGTGATATCTACATACGAGTCAATATTGGGACACAAGAAAGCTTTGTCAAAGAATTTTAGATTTAACCTCATGACCACACTTCTATTTGCATCCTTAAAACTTCAATCATCCTTATTGTAATGTGCCATAACTTGGAGAAAAAATTCAAGATTATGTGCAGCTATAGGGAAAGCTTCTATCATTTGAATGTTGCTCTGAACTATACACTTCATACCATTATCTAGTGGTTGCTTCTGATTCCTTTCCACAAATTCAAACATATCAACATGTTCAATTTTAGTGTCCTTTATCTCATCAATGTTTGAAGAAAATAAAGTCACAGGGAAAACTCCTTGGTATTTGTACTTCATGGATTTGTCTTTGCTTGGAGAAGGATCCAACATTTGAAGAGCAATTAGCAAAAAATGTATCCTTTCATGAATGCAAATGCGAAAGTTTGAAATGCGTGCAAAAGTAGTTGCATTAAATAGTTTAGTGTTTTCCAGTGTTAGAAAAACTTACAAGGTTGGAAATGTAGTAGTGGGAAAATTTTGAGCAATTGCATGACCTTGGGGGCTTAGGCATGATGGTGGTGAAAAATGAAGCAAACACATACAAATTGGTAAGCAGTATGTAAAGTGGAAAGTTTTCTGAGTGTTAGCAAAATTTTGTATTCTGGGTGTAAGGGCATTGAATTTTGATGCCTCTACATGTTGATATTGCTTTTGGTGGAAAGGCGCTGAAAATTAGCGCTTCTACAAGTGTTTTTATTTTGAGTGTAGTTGCACTAAAAAACAACACTCCTACACTTTGGTGGTTCAAAAATTTGTAAGGTTAGAAAAATTTTCCAACCTTGTATGGGGGTAAAACATTAAGTGCATACATGGCAAAAATCACTGCTTGAACAACTCATATGAAGTATAATGCAAATGCAACATTTTTTACTGCTACTACATGGGAAACACATGGAGTTTGTGTAATGTAGGGGAAAAACCCCAACCATGCACTATTTGGTCATTTCTCATGTAAAGGAAGCAAAAAATGCTACCATTACATGTCGAGCCAAATGTTGAAAAATGAGGTGTTTTCTTAGCTTAATGCTCTGTAAAAATTCAATATTGTTGTTCTAAGTAAGTCTTTTCTTTGTTACATATATTCTTTGTGGATGATTATCTTGATTAATTCATTTTACTGTTGTAGAATGTAGAGAGAAGTTGATAGAAGAACCAGACAGGATATTAGAAAGATCACACAAGATATACCGTGGAGAAACCCTTTCGGGAAAAAACTCCACCAAGAATTATTCTATTATTCAATCTCTAAATTACAATAGCTCTAATTCTTGCTTGAGAATGCTTCTTCTGTCTTCACCAATCTTCTTCACAACTTGCAATAACAACTATGAAAACTCTATTCAACTTGAATGAGATATAGAGACAATATGCAACCTTGTACTCTCCAAATGGTGATAATTACAATGCACAAGCTCAAGCCCTTGAAAAGGTACGCCATATTCCTTCAAGTTGAGGTATTTAGTGAAGACTAAAGCTTACAACATGTGATTCATGAATTTGGGTGTCCCAAACTAAAGCTACAACTTCTCCTTCACTTCGGTGATAATTCCAAAGCTCTTCCTCAAAGTTGGCGCCCTTAAGTAAAGCTACTTAACCGAGCCTTCAAAAATATCTTATCATGCATGAGAGGTAAATCCAATAAAGCATCTTGGGCACCCAAGTTGGCTTCAAGTGCTTTATAGTTAACTAAAACATTTACTCAACACCATTTCCAAAGAATGGTCATCCCTTGTTAACTGGAGAAAGTCCCTGTTATCTGTCATACAACTCAATGTTATTAGCCATGCATTACAAGTTAATTGAAGCTAACTACATGCAACTCAAAATAACTAACATGAATGCAACATGCGATTGCATGCAACTGAACTGAACTGAACTAAAACTGAACTGAACTGAACTGAATTGAACTAATTCTAAACTGAACTGAATTGAACTGAACTGAACTAAACTAAACTAAACTGAACTGATTTGAACTGAACTTAACTGAACTTCAAGCATGCAAACATCAAATCCTAACTCCTAGGATCTTTACATGCATTCAAAAGTGTTAACTATTACTTTGTATAGTTAATTGGACACAAGGTGAGTTTCACCTTACCATGTGAGTGTCCCATGTGTCCCTATTATTTAGGAACTCACTATGGACACCCTCACATGTTTCTTACATTTAGAATTAATTACAAATGTCAATAATCATGATTATTTCATCAAATATTAATCTCATCCTAATCTTAGTGTTGTTGAACACATTCCAAGAATCTAGGAGATACATGAAATAATTAATGTTTAGGATTTGCAATTAAATGGCATCCTATTTCCAACAAATGCAACATTTTTTACTGCTACTACATGGGAAACATATGGAGTTTGTGTAATGTAGGGGAAAAACCCCAACCATGCACTATTTGGTCATTTCTCATGTAAAGGAAGCAAAAAATGCTGCCATTACATGTCGAGTTGGGCCTTTTAGGTTTAGGTGGTGAATTTCACCTACCTAACATAAGTAAAGTATTAAATGGTGAAGGTGGTGAATTTCACCGCTTAAACAATGGGAATAACACATTCAAAATTTTGCAACTGTGCATAAAAGGTATAACATGTATTGTCAGGAAAAATTCTTGACATCATACGTAGAACAATGCAAACTTCTAGCTCAATTGGTATGCTTTCACATGTCACGATGCAAAGATTCAACATGATCACATGTGAAGATGGGGGTTGGTCTGTGTGTTGGTCAAAAATAAATGTGTATGGTTGACACAAAAAAATGACATAAAATGTTCATATCATGGGATTCCAATCTTGAAATATAGGGAAAAATATTGTTAGCATCAGCATGTAAAGAACATATTCTTTTACTCGTTTCACACAAAATTTAATAGACATTTCAACAAAGCCAAACCCTAAATGGATTTTATTTATTTAGCAGAGGTGGGTATGCAACTAGGGTTTCAAAAAACAATGAAAACAATATCAACGCAAATGGAGTTTACACCAACCCTAGGAAAATAAAATGATTTAAACTATACAAAATGAGAAAACATGTAAACCCTAAACAAAAACCCAAACAAAAGGAGAAAGGAAAAAGAAAAGAGCATACCTAGAAAAGAAAAGACATCGATGAAAACCCTAGTGAAAACAACGAGAAATCCACCAAAACTAAAAAGGAATATGAAGGTGAACACAACAAACACCTTGAGCACATGAAAGATTAATGTGAGCAAAAGAAAAAGATTATAAAATGAAATTAACATGGGAGGAAAAATAACCTAAAAAAAATTTAAAATGGCATTAAATTTTCATTAATGGCACTCATGTGGACTTCATGTTTTCGAGTTGTCAAAATTCTCTGCCCCAACACTTTTAACAAGTTTGAAAAATGACATGCAAATTTGGTGAAATTCACCAACCTTGCATGTTTTTTTTTTTTTTGCATTGGATATGCAAGGGTGCTAAAATTAATTTCTCTTGCATGAGCGAGAAAAACACTAACATTGAAAATTGAAATTTTTTAACTTTGTCCATTTTGCAAATTTCAAAAAACCAAAAGAGGTTAACACTCGAAATGATGGAACTTCGAGGTTTGGAACCACACACAAGGGAAGTATGATCTAATTTGTTTTGCGTGATTAAAGTACATATTGTATAAAATAGATAAGTTTCATAGGGGTTATCCCATGAATTGAGCACAACTGATTTCGAGGATAACAACTAGCTCTAACTCCAGGGAGCTTCCTCTGATCATTCTTTGAAACGATCGAAGGGAGAAGAATTCCAGTCTTTAAGTTCCTTCATCCATCCATTGGGCTATAGAGTTAGGCGACACAAAAGACCAAAAGAAAAAGATGCAAAAAATTATAAAAGTATTTACAAGCTTACCTGAATGCTTCACTAAGTGAAGAGCTTCAGATGTTGTCGGCTGTGAAGTAGTGAAAAAAGGAGTCTCGTCTTGGTATGCCAGTAAGAAACTGTTTTCACCACTGTAGTGTAGAAAAAAATATCCCTTTTTAACACTTAATTTGGGAATAATTAATATTAAACTGGGCCTAATGTTGTCTTGATTTAGTGTTGTAATACATTTTACACATTCACATTAAGTCTAGGTCCATTGTAAACTAAATGGACCTAATTGTGTCTTATTTAGGGTGTTGTAAAGTGTATCTTTACATTTTCACACTAATCTAGGGCTTCATTAATTAGTTTGGATTCTTTATGCTTTAATTGGCCTTATTTTGCATCCACAAGCCTTAATAAATGCATTTTTTTGAGGATAATCCCAACACTTATCTAATAACCAATCATAATTCATGTGTTTTTGGGTTATGTGTCCCAGATTTAGTGATCTAGGACTCATACATCACCTTGGGCGTATGGGTCCCACCTAAGTTTTGGGGCTTGTCCTGAATTTGGTATAGAACTTAACATTTCTTGAAATTTGTGTCCCAAGTCTAGGCTACTGGGACTCATACGTCCCAATTGGCGTATATGTCCCGCTTAGCTTGGACCTATTTTAAATTCAAATTCTTGGTGGGATTTTATTCTCCTAGATCTGATGTCAACTTGTAGTGTTGTAATTTTAGGAAATTTGGCATAAACAAGTATAATACAAGGCTATTTCACTCATTTTTCACCTAGCAAGTTTACAAGTGACCTAGAAATTTTGAGTACGCATCCTTATAGAAAGTTTGTGATTATAAGAGCATTCAAGAGCATTCAAGATCTATTATCAAGTATTTGGAGCTACTTTCAAGATTCAAGCATCATGTCAGTCTTAATGCATCATGTGTGTTTTTGAGCTAACATTTGTGATGTAGGGTTTTATGATTCAAGCAAGCATTCAAGCCAAGATTCATATCATACAATCAAGATTCAAGATCTACATTCATGCTATCCATTTCATACAAGACTGGAGACTTTATCACAAGGGTTTGGTGAGTTGCAGCATTGCATAATTTTTCATTCATCATTCCTTCTTTCTATTTCATTTCATTTCAAGGTTTGATTGTACCAAAATAGGGTTTGACCAAGGCAAACCCCTATCCACTAACAAAACAACATTTTTTCCCTCTCTTTGATGTGTGATTTGCATATATAGGTTGAAGATCCATTGAAGAGCAAGGTTGGAGAAAGTTGTCAAAGTTGCAAAGCTGTCAAAGTTGTCACCTTTCTTGCAAGATCATAGAAAGTCACCTACAAAGTAGAATTCAAGCTTTCAGACTCAGAGATTTGATAGGGGAGAAGCTATAGAAGATCACTAGAGGATACCAGAGTTTTAGAAAAACCCTAATGCTAGGACTAAATTGCCACCTTGGGTGTATGAGTCCCAATATACCTCTTTTTAGACATTTTCAGTAGGATCCTGGTTTACTAGTTGCAGATTTTGGATTCAACCTGAAACCCTAAATTGGGACTAAATCGCCCAGTCTAGTGTATGAGTCCCAGTTCACATCAAAAGTCATAATTTTGAGATTGCAGACCTTTTTTCAAGCATCTTCAATTTTCCAGGTGCCCCTCTATCCATTCTTAGTTTGTTATTTTCATTTTGGGTTTCTTTTCCTAGGCCATTTAGTTAGACCTGCATATTACTTTTCTTTTATCTCTTTCTTTCTAAGCACTTGCTTAGTGGTGAAACCCTTTTGTCTTTAATCACATCCCTAGGAAACCTTGCAGTAGATCTCTTTTCCTAATCCAATCACTAGGTTGAGATCTATAGGGTTTCCTTGAATGAACTATAGCGAAATAGGAGGAAGGACCCTTTTCCCCTTCCATTGGTGTTCCATCTCCTAGATAGTGCACTGACTATTTCCTAGTGTTCATTTTAGTGAACCTGGCGTGAACCCAATCAACTCATACTCAATGAACTCCTTAAAATGCATGTCCTCCTCTTGAAGTTGACATCATTGGAGAAGATGATGAAAACATGAACAACTTCATAAATGATTTCCTTAACAACCTTGAGAACAATGCATCCTTTTATCCTTCAATGAAACAACCAACACCCCTATCATCCCACAGCTTGAGACATTTGGCATTTTACATCCTGAAATTGAATTACAAGATAAGCCTAAACTTCCAACAATAAGTGAACCTAGCTCCTCTAATCAAGTGCATAGTCATTCATCCTATGTTAACAAAGTGACCAACACTCCCATCAACTTAGAAGAGACTTATGGGCAAGGTTTTAAGACATTAACTAAGAAAGGATGTGATACAACAAATGAACATGAAATTCACCAACTCTTAGAAAAAATACCAACTGAGGATACCAAAGGGATAGGATATCAAGATCCTCCTCCTGACATAAGTTTCCTCCTTCCTAAAGAATAGTCAATGACTCGTAATGATTATAAGGATGATAAAGTAATCTCAGGTCTTCCCGATCTATATCCACCTAGAGAAGTTGGTGAATCTAGCAAGCAACGAAGGCCTTACAAGATAAAGAAATTAAAATTCCCTTGTTCACCATTTGAAATTGAAAGGACTTTACACATAATTCTAAGTCAAGGACTTATCACATTACCACTCATGAAAGAAAATCAAAATCCAAATCCTAAGAACAAAAACACAGATCTCATTGTAGATATCATAGAGTTTTTGGACATAGTACTGATGAGTGTCGTGCTTTAAAAAAAATCTTCAAAAGGTTTGATATCATAGAAATAGTCCCTTAAAAGGGGTATCCTTTTGCTCCTTTCCATGAAATAGTTGCATGATCATAACATTATCACTAGTACATGCTTTATATTCATTGAAAATCATTTAAAAAAAATGCAAAGAGCTCTTTCTCATCACCTACCTCAACTTATTCTTGTCTTGCACTTAGTGGGGGAAAGAATTAGATAGCCTTGTCCTAGTACCTCCCTTGATGTTGTCCCTTCGACTAGTTTTCCACCTTTCGTTTACAATGAACAAGATTGGGATGTAGACGACCTGCTAGTAGGTTGAATCGCATGTGCCTTACTAGTATCTTGCTTTATTTTCTTTTTCATGTTCCTTTATGTGATTGCATGTACGTAATGTGATCTCCCTATACCGTTTTGTTTGATGTATCTCTCTCTTTCTCTTTTTGTGCATTCATCTATTTGTACCTACAATCTTCTCTATGTTGTAAACATTTTATCTTTTTCATTTGTCTTGTGTTTTCCTTTTGGGGATGACGCAAGGCGTTGAGACATTTAGGTCTCTTCCATGTTGAACCAAAATCTTTTCTATGTTTTTTCTCTTCTTGTATCATTCTTCTTGTTCCATGAGTATTTGGGGAATGATGATGGTTTCGAGCTCTCTAATAAAATTGTAGCAAAGACATACTGACCCCAAATCCATGGATCCCTTATGTGATTTTGGGATTTCATTGTGGGGGAAACCCCTTTTCATGACCTAGCTTCATTTGGAGACATATCACTTGGCATAGGGATTTCCAAATAAGCTCTCATGCCTTTTTAGCATTTATCATTTTCTACTTTAATGTAATTTCTCACAACACATGTGGTGTTTAGAAGTTTCTTTAAATTGGGGGCATACATTGACATTATTCTTTTGCATTTCAATTACAACTCATGTTTCATTGTGTGGTCTTCTTTCTTCTTGCAATGTGTCTTTCTCTTTGTGGTGACATTGGGTGTGATGTCCTTCAAGAGCGTGATCTTTCTTAGCATATTATATTCCTCTTAGTGGCTTGATGGGACACACTGCATCCCCTAAGTTGTGAATATTATATTCTTCGATTGGTCCTCTCTTGGAGACATTAGGCATGATGTTCCCTAAGTGGAGACCTTACATGAACTAAGAAAAACATTTGTGAGCGTACCTTACACTATTTCACATTTACAATAACCATTATATGGCCACCTTGCATAACACACTTTTCCTACCTGTGGAGCCATCTTGTTTGTTCATGGGTGTCAAGCATACAAAGTTGTGCTTGCCTCATGAATCTTGTTGTTCATTTTGTGTGGCACCTTATCAAAGTTATTAGGAGGTATAGCTTTGGTATGGTTAGTGTGGATGTCAAATCTGAAAATGGTTAAACCTTAACATAATATCATCATGCTAGTCATTTGAAACACATTAGATTAAACATCCTTATGAAATACTTAACCATGCTAAAATATGCAAAACTAAATAGAACAAAATGGCTAATTGCAAGCATATAAGAACATGATCAAAACTTTATCTCATATTGGATTGGTGCTATTGTGGAAAATAGCCCTTTCCCAACCCTTGATAATGCCAATGATGATGATGCAATGGACAAAATCAGTTCTCAAATGAAGAGAGTGACTTTGCATAGGATTTGTGGATGATTTGATCAAGGATGAAGCTTTCATTTATAGATTTTCAAATGCTAAGAGTGCTCAAAAGGGACCAATGTGGGATAATGATTTGGCCAATGAGATGAATCCACTTGTCAACTTGTGAGTGGTTGGAGGATGAGCACATTTTGGTCAATGTGCCAAAGAGAGGGAGATTTCAAATTTGAATTTGAGAGTAAATGCTGAGAGGGGGACATGTAAGAGCTCATAAATGCTTTGTTGGATGTGCATGTCCACTTGTTTTTGAATTCAAATGTGAGGGAATATTCCTCAAAGATGCCATGTTGATGGAAAATGCTGATTTATAAGTGAATTAAAATGATTTATTGGTGCAAGTGGGAAAAGCTAGAGGATGTGATGGGTGGTTAGATTAGGTAAATCAAGATTAGATTAGCTTAGGTGATGATTAGTTGATTTTGACCCATTTGACTTGAATATTTTGATTTATTTAAATCAAGATGGAGAAATATGACTTTTGAGATTTAATTAAATAAATTCTTGATTTATTTAATCAAAGAGGGAGTGATAGGCTTAAATTAAATAAAGTTAATTTATTCAATTTAAGTGGATAACCCTTAGAGATTAAATAAACCTGATTTGCCTAATGAATGGATTTGATGAGCTTGATTAATTTAATGAGTGGATGAATATGAACTAAGTGGATAATGCTAATTTCACGTGTCTACATTTTTCCCTTCTTTGAAGCAATGTACTTGCTGCATTGGTTCAAAGAATAAACTTGTTGTGATCAAAATTCAATTTTTTTTATTTTTTTCGGATGCCCCAGCGAAAAGTACACTGGTACATTTCCCCCTCGAGAGATCGAGCGAAAAGATTCGATTTGAGGGTTGATCTCACGATAAAGAGGTTCAAGATGGATGGTTATGGATGATGATGAAAATGAGATGGTTTTAAGATGCTCTATATTATCTTAAACAATTTAATGATTATATGATGTGAGATGGATGAGATTGATGATGTGATATGCTATGATTATGCAATGAATATTTTATGCAAATGCTTAGACTAACAGATCTATATTATGATGATGATGATGCAAATGCAATGCATGTGAAATGATCGATGTTTCCTATTATGAATGATATGAATGATATGTGGTATGTTGATAGTTTTGTGGATGCAGTATGGATGCATTGGTGATGTTATGTTAGCACGGAGAAAGAAGAAATGAGATGATGAGAAGAGGATCCAACAAGTCAATGATCTGACGAGACTTTATTAGAGATGATAATGATGATAAATGATGATGATTTTCTTATCAAGGATTGGGATTTTAAAAGGGCTACTTACCTTATGTTTGATAACACACATAGGTGCGATGCATCAAGGTATAAAGAACCAGGATGGCGTTGCACCAAGTGAGATGGACTTTGAATTGACAAACAGATAGGAGTATTCTTGTTCACACTTGACATACGGAAACCTTGCTAGGACATACCTAACAAAGCAAGTATTCGCTAAGTTATTTTACAAGAATGTCCAACAAGCACAACAGACAAAAGATAATGATCGTTGCCCCATTCCTATCTCTCTAAATCCTTCGTTCGGATATCATCGAGAGGTCCTTGGAATGAGCACAATAAGATACATCAAAAGAAAAGATCAAGTACACAAACAAGCCAATGTTCTTCATACCTTCAGCCAAAGGGATTTGTTTTGATAGGATAAGAATCCAAAGTGATATCCAAAATGATGCCCATTGTCGGATCGATATATCCTAGGACATGCATTGTATAGGATGATGATTGGTTGATAAGTTGTTTGATAGGCTGTTGGTATAAGGTTGAATGACATGTTTGAAAATGATTAGGAGTTTGATTTTGCATTTAACAGTTTGAATTTTGCTTTTGATTTTATGTTTGAAGCTAGCTTTTGCTAATTGTTGTGATTGTTTCTATTTGTTTTGCCAAAGGATGAAGGTGATGATCAATTTATTATGGATGATTGATTATCGCAGGTGAAAGCGAGATGAGACAGATGGATTTTTTCAAATATTTGGATGTTTTTGGAGTTTTTTGGAATGTTTTGAGGCTGTTTTTGGTATTTTTGGATTTTTCAAATGTTTTGATTTTCAAATTTTGCGATGTTTTGGGGTTTTTTAACATTTTATGAATGTTTTTGGATTTTGATGTGATTTTGGATGTTTTTTGGATTTTTGTGTTTTTTGAATGTTTTTGGATTTTGATGTGATTTTGGATGTTTTTTGGATTTTTGTGTTTTTTGAATTTTTTTGGATTTTCGCATGATTTTGACATTTGGATATGGATACGTGATTATATCAGTGCTTTGTTTGGGGATTTTGTTGAAGACCAAGGTAAGGTTGACTGATCGAATCGATGGATTGATGATGATGACATTGTTGAGGATACACAACAATGCAAGGATTTGATTGATCATGATTGATGAAGATAACATTGTTGAGGATGCACAACAATGCAAGGAATGATTGATCAGATTGATGATGATAACATTATTGAGGATGCACAACAATGCAAGGATTGATTGATCAGATTGATGATGATAACATTGTTGAGGATGCACAACAATGCAAGGATAGTGTTAAGCAACACAATGATCGGGAAGGACATCCCAAGATGATGATGAATTGATTGGATTTGATTGATCAGGATATTGAAGCTTGATTTGGAACAAAATTTGTTTGAATGATTTGACGTGACATTAACATGCAAACTAGATGCGACTGGTAGTGTTATTTGGATTGATGTTCGATGAAAGATGAAGCTTGATAAGGAAAATTTTCTTGTCAAAATATGCCATGGGCTAGTGATTTGGAAATTTTCTCACAAGTGGTTTGACCAATTTGATTTCCTGTTTTCCAATGTTTAGATCGCCACATAAGTTGGAGGATATAGATCAAGATTTATTCTCGAAGGAAGATGTACATATTTGCCCCCAGTGTCTAGCAATGTATGGAATGTTATAGATGGATGCTCGGATAGGTGTATGGATGGATGGATATGGTAAGCACACAAAGGATGCCAAGGATTATCTTGCAATAAGATAAGGTGTTTGAATAGAGGAATGCTTATTTGGTTAATGCTTCATGGCTCATATAACGTTGGATAGGATAGGATCAATGAAAATGACCCATGTCAAGATGTTTATCGTAAGCAATCGTAAAGTGTGGACCAAAGTTTTTCATATCAAGATAACTCAGACTATGGATGCAGATATATGCACATGGATTGGATCAATGGTTTATGGATGGATGGATTTATTATGGATAAGATGGATGGAATGCTCGATTTATTGCGGATGGGATGAGATGCTAGATTTTATTATGGATGGGATGAGATGCTTTCACTTGAACTGGTGCACGTAGATGCTCGATTCTACACATGACGCCTATTTTCCAGGTTTTCATCATGGTCTTTCCCAAAGCGCCGCCCATGCGGTTTTCACTAGAGGAGGATTTTTTTCTCTTTACTATTTTCAATCCTTTTTCTAATTTTTTTGGATTTTCATATTTTTTGATTTTTTTGATTTTTCTGAAAGATTTTAAGCTCATGTTGAATCACAAGGTGTTGCTGATGTAGATGCCCCTGTCATAATGTTCCATTGATATCCTGCCTGAAGAAGTTATTTTGCTAAGATACGTGCACTTGAATGCAACTTTTGAGATTTTGGATCTATTTCATCGATACCAGAGTTAACTTTATCTTTGTGCGCACATCGCGATAGAGTGCCTTCTGAATCCTTATGATGAAGAGTCATTGCCAATACATGATCAATTGGAGAATTGGATATCATGTGTGTAGGTGTGGATGGAGTGTGTTTAGGGATAAGAGATGGATTGGTTGATAGTTTGGAACCCTTGACTCTGTAAACTTGGGAAGATGAGCAATGATGGGTGGATACGGAAGTGTGCATGGAATTAGGACCAATTGTTTGATACACTTTGTACGTCACTTGAAAAGCTTTCTTTTGCTTTTGCGGACATCTTTGATGGATACGTTTTTCTTTTTTATTTTTCCCCATAGTTTCTTTGACTAATGGAGTTTGATAGGAATGATCTTTCTTTGTATTTTTTGGTATCCATATGTATTTGATTTGTCCATTATGCTTCTCAACTTCTCTTTCTTTGATAATGTTCTTTGTGCTTTGATCCAAATCTTTCTTTCGACGTTGGTCCCAATTCGTGGATGGGGTGATGGGTGGATGAAGATTCATGGCGTGGCTGGTTGTAGTATTGGCAATGGTTTCACCATAAAGATTCTTCGTGCTGCCTATGTTGACGTTTGCTTGAGACGAAGTTTCGCCCAGTATGGTGGTAGTAGTGCCTTCATGCTTTGATTTTTCTTGTTTCGAGGGTTCTTATTTAGAATACATTCTTTGATAAATGACCACTGCATATGATGTTATTTCAATTTGTTGCTCTTCTAACTCTGAAATATCTTGTTCTATCTAACTTGCTTCCTTGAGTGGATAATGTTGGATATCTTCATACATGATGTCTTCAGTCTGGATTTTGGATATATCTGATCCTGATGTTGACAAATCTGTTTGGTTGTAGGAATCAATAACCTGTTCTTTTTGTGTAATAATATTAGGAGTAAAGGAATCCTATTCTGAATGAAGATCATCTACGTGTCCATCCATAGAAAGCATCTCATGGGTAGATGGAGGAGTATGTGCTATGTGATCATCTGTTGTAACATCTTGCATAGATAGGAGAGTGTCCATTAGATTATTGTAGTATCTTGAAGATACAAATTCTTGATCTTGAATGATTTTGGAGTTGCTTTCGACATGCTTGGATCAAGTTCTTGACATGGGTCAGTTTTAAAGGATGGATTGCTTACAAAGGGTTCTTGGATGTTGTCATTAGGCATGGGAAATGGCTCAATATCCTCAAGTTTCAAGTTCAAGGTTCCTTCAGTATCTATAACCATGAGGTCAAAGGGGATCAACATGTTTTGAAAATGACCATTGCTAGACCTTAGTGAAAGATTTTGATCATGCTTTGGAATAAAATTTTGAGATATGTCCTCTAACTCATAAGGTGATGTAGAGACATTTTCAACATGATCAAAGGTCAACAAATCATGCATGATGTCAATAAGATCAAATAATCATAACACTCCTTGAAATAGATCACTAAAAAGTGGCTCTTGATGTATGGTGAGTTGATCATCGGGTGGGGTAAAAACATCTTCAATGTGCTCTTTGATGGATAGATCTTGAACATTGTTTTCAAAAATTGTGGTGGAGGGATTTCTAATGTCTTCAACCATAGGGTCAAATGATGTTGACATTTCTTGAATTGGATCATTGTCGAGTATTGTTGGCGGATTTTGATCATGATTGAAAAGTGACTCTTGACCTATGTTGATTTGATCTTCAGATGAGATAGAAACATCTTCAATGTGCTCTTTGATGGATATATCTTGATCATTGCTTTCATCAATTGTCATTTTTTGTGTTTGTGCTTGTGTTTGTTGGGTAGCTTGAGAGGCTTGGGCAGCTTGAGAGGCTTGTTGCACTTGTTGAGCTTGTCTTGCTTGTTGCGTGGCTAGATATTGTTGGATGGCTTTTTGGTAGGCCTGGTGAGCTTTTAGCGCAATGTTATATTTTCTTGATGTGTTTGGTTTTGGTGGTAGTGGTGGTGGATTCAGAATTGTGTTGGATGGAGTGACAAGTGGTTGAGATACGCTTGGAGCAATCATGGGGGTTTGAGATGGGATGGGCATGATAGTGGTGGTTGGAATGATTGAAGTGATAGGGATGATTGGAATGACCGAGGTGATAGGCCCTTGAGAGACCATATTTTGATTTGTTAGGATTGATGTTGTCATTTGATTAGATACCATCTGTTGGTGCAATGTTGATGGAATATTCAAAATATTTGATGTGATGGCTTGATTGGTGTTAGGTGGATTGATTTGGATGGAGTGATTGGTGCTAGGTAAAGGGAGAAGCCCTAAACCAAGGAACAATGTTGATATGGGTGATGGTGGTGGAGATGTCTCTTGATGCAATGACTCAACTATTTTGGTAAGTGCAGCAATTTGATCTCGCCAAATTTGATCTTGATTTTGATCTTGACTCCCTTGATATAGTTGATTTGGCTTTTGTTCAAGCAGATTTGGGATGCATACTTGTGTTGTTTGCATGGGATCATGGAAAAATTGATTTTGGACAATGTTCCAATTTGGGATGATGTTCGGATTTGGCATGATAGGTTGAAATTGAACATTGTCTTGATTTAGGTAACTTTGATTTTGCATGGTGTCACCTTGTCTTGGAGTCGTTAACATCTTGTTTGAACTCTGAACAACATTTGTATGATTTTCAAACATATTTATCCCAAATTTTTCCGGATTCATATTTGGAAAACTTGTACTTGGTATATTCTCATTTGGCATGTAGAGATTTGGTGGGATGATGTTGTTGGTTTGAAGGCTTATGCATTGATTGTTCGGTTGACAGACTTGTAGGTTTGGATTTAGATCTACCATCGGGAAATGTGTTCCAATCTTTGATTTTGGAATACTCACACTTGTTGTGCCATTGAAATTTGTAGAAGGTAATGATCCCATGTATGGATTGTATAAATGTGAGTTTTGAAAATCAATTGGAATTGTAAGGCTTTGATAGTTTGGTTGAATTGGATTACTCATGATGTATGGATCAATTTTGTATTCCATGTTCTTCTTGTGTTTTGACCTTGTTGCAAAAGTGACCTCTAAGGTTCTTAGGACCAATGACGAGATGAAGGATGAAAAGGGGGAATGATATGAGTGTTGAACATTTAGGAACTTTGGATCAATGCTAGACTTAGGATTTGATTTTGATTGGTTTGATTTGGGTAATGAACTTGTAAACCCTAAGATGTTAGATGTGATTTTAGGATGAACTTGTTCAAAGGATTTCTAATTCAATTAAATGTATGAGAAATGATGCATTCCCACACACTTAACTAAACAAATGACTTTGATTTGATTTAAGGATGTACCCAAGTCTAGATAATGATGTTTCCAAAGCTCTAAAGTTGTTTGGTGGGATGGGTTTTGATAGATGTTTGAAATTTGGATGAAGTTTTGATTTGATCCTAAATGAACCTAGGAAGGAATTTGTTTATGAGGCCAAGATAGTGAAGAACATGCCTTTCTCTAAGAGTAATTCAAAATCAAAAGATCAATGTTTGCATGAAAAATATATGACCAAAAGATGCCAAGCACATGTGTGGGGTCCAATTGATTCAATCTTTGCTTAATGGATTATTTTCATCACAAAAACTTCTTGATTAGGTTTTCAATTAAATGTCCAATGTCCTAATTTTCTTTCATCCCACAAAATGCATTATGCAGAAATCGAGGAAATCAAGGCAAAGGTTTCCTAATGTTGACCTTAGTAGGAGAAAATTGAGATGAAATCCAAATGCCTAGAAACCTCTAAGGACATGAATCCAAAGGGAAAGCAAGGGCATGCATATTCGTTCAATGATATTTCCTTCTCCTAAAGGGTTTGAGATTTGATGCACATGTTAAATGTTTGTTTTCCAATGTTTTTGATCAAAGCACTATGTTTTCAAATTGACTCACAAGAAATATAACATCCTAGCTCAATGGTACGTTTTTCTTGGTGGGCTTGCCTCATGCCCTTCATAGAAGAAGAGATGATTTTACATGCAACCAAGGAAAGAGTATAAAGGTATGTTAAGAATTAAGTCTTAACCTCTATACTTTAACCAAGATCGGACATGGCAAGTAACTTCTTGGAATCTAAGTTCCAATGCACCACTTCGATAAACTCGTTGAATGGATCAGTTGGTCACTACAAACAAAGGTTTTAGTTTGAACTTTTTGTTCATGGAGATTGACCCATATGGTGAGAGTCCCCTTTTGGATCCATCTCGTTGGAATCAACTGCATGATATTGGCGTTTACTCCAATACCCACATTTATATCCCAGTTGGAAATACTCTTGGCTTTAGAGTGTTACCAGTTGAGTTGTTCCCTTGGGTGAGTACTTTTTCCCCAAGGCAGGCCCTCTAGGACAAACAAAAGCAAGCAAAGACAAAATTCATAACTCGATCAATCTTTGATGACACAAAGAAAGAGAATATACATGATGATGCTCTACTCACACTCACACAAGATTTTGTTCAATTTTTAAACACAAATTGAAGTGTGGAGGTGATTGCTTTGTCTCAAGATTGCTATAAAGTGCGAGAGAAGCGCATACGTCCTTTTTCAATGAATTTAGTTTAAGTAAGCCCTCACGAAAATAAAGTTTTACTTATTCATTTTAGATCCCCAAAACAAAAAATGAGTTCGTTTTAAAGCACCAAACTTGAGTGTGAAATTGCTTTGTTCAATTTGTTTAATCCAAAAACCAACTTGAGTAGGTTTGTTCTAAAGTTATTTTTAAGCCCCTTTGTCACAAAAATCGAAATGTTCTTTTTAAGAGCCCAAAAAAAAAAGAGGTGAGTTGATTTAAAATAGAAAACTACGACATAGGATGGAAGCTCTTTAAAGCATTTAAAAACGCTTTGTCAATCTTCAAGTGTCGATGCCCAATTTACTTCAACTCCAATTTCACTTTGTTCTTTTGAATTCGTTCACTTTGTTGCACCATCATATTAGTTAAAAGTGTTCCATGTGTCTAGATCATCCTCAAAAACTAATGAAAAAGAAATCAATGGATATTAGTACTATCAAATTTGTAAAAACAATTCGGTCAAATTTCATTCGAAAGTAATAAAAAAGAGAACTTATTTAAAATCAAAATCTAAAAAAAATAAAGCTCTTGATTCCCTTGATTTTTTATTTGGAATATTAAAAACTCGTGAGTCCTTGAGTTTCCCTTTCACTTCATGCTTATCCACAAGACACAATAAAAATAGTGTGGGTCAAATCTGATTACTTGTACCATGAATTGAGATAGCAATTTAAATGTTTCAGCAGTATTTTCTAGATTTCCTGACAAAAAGTTCAAAAGTTAATTCAATTGCAATAAATATGCCAAGCTTTCAATTTCCTCTTAATCTCATTATCTTGGTAATCAATGCAATGTCCTTTCAAAATGACTTCGAATGTACTTTCTAGATATGTGAGATGATAGGTTTTTTTTTTTAGATTTCCCCAAGCAAAATAAGTGGCCGACCACGCAGAAGTTAAGGAGCATAATCAGTAAAAATTGTACCAAAAAGTAAACAAGATCAGAAAGGTTATATGACCTCCAACCCCACCTCACAATGATAAGAAACTTGCTAGATACATCAAAAAAAGTCTTCTACCAGCCTATCTAGTAATCATGGCACTTGATGGACCACATAACTCAGGTTTTCAGATCATAAAATAATAAAAGCATTAATAAATGAGAGGTCAGATAAATGACAGCCCAAGAAAATTCCAATATGCGTCCATTCAAACTTAATGTTGGTTGGTGGTTTCTAGGCGCGATCTCTAGCAACAACAGATTGTCTTTATGAACTCTACGCAACCAAGCATTAGTCTATACAATCAAATCTTTACCAGCGTCGTATGGTCTCATCGAATACCATGTATGTCAATCTCCTGCCAACAGCCTCCTAGCCTCTGTTTAACAATTACATAGCATTGGAAGCATAGAAAAAATTGCACGCATCTTTAACAGATTTCTCTTATAGAATGCAACCTTATGGAATGTAAATGATAGCAGGATATGCATAAAATGGATTCATTTCAAATTCTATTGGTAGGTGTAGAACCGACTTCCACAACCTTTGCTAGAATCCATTGCAACTTACGCCAAAATGGAAGTATAGAGGGGCACGCAAAATGTTGAACAAAATTCCTTTACTAGCATCCTCACTGCCTTGGTAGATGTGTCTATAGCGTGTGGAAGCATAGACAAGTCACATGAAATTTTTGACAGAATGCCTCAAAGAAATGAGACAAGGTACGTGCATTGTTTGACAGGATGCCTCTCTGAAATGTGATCTCATGGAATACAATTTTTGTAAGATACACATGAAATAGATTTATTGAAGAGGCTTTAGAACTCTCAAGCAAAAGAGATCGGCAGACGTAGGGTCAGATCCTGCAACCTTTTCTCGTAGGGTTTAGATAATGATATCGGGTGGGAGAGTGCATTAGACAATACACGTTTGGAAGGAAGGGTGCACCTGTACATAAAGTTTATACCATGGAGGAGATGGGTGGTGATCCAGTATGCAGTGAGAGTGAGAAAGTTGTTGAAGAGTAGGATGGGTTGTCGAAGTTCTCTGTGGAGCGAGTTAATGAAGCTGAAGAGAAACATGAGAGTGATGGAAATGAAACTGTGGGTGCAAGGCGTTCCATCGATTTTGAACTAGAGGTTAAGATGGAGTAGGGAAATACAATGGCATATGTCTCAAAGCAAGGCTTGGTTTTAGGTATCAAAGATGGTACTTCTGTAAGTGATGCATGAAATGTTAGCAAGGAGGAAAATCGATTTCAGCAGCATGCCATCGACACAAAAAAGGAGCAATGCTTGCAACTTCACCAAAACTATCCTCTGTGAGCTCCTCTATGAGATAATCTCATCCCTCAGAAGTCGTGTGCTTTCCTACATTCTCCTGAGATTATTTCAAACATCATTGACTTACTATGCTTCCAAATTATTCTTGCAGGATAAAGTTTCTTTTCCTAAGGAACAATTTTATGGAAAATATTTCGCGCCTAACTCAAAGAAAAAAAAGAAACAACCTTGTTGCTACTACTATTCGCTTTCTATCACAAAATGATGATTTTTTTTTTCTTTCATTGTCATATAAAGCTCAAGCCTTCTCTGGGTAACATCTATTATTTCCAACATTCAAACAAGAAGCAACATTACAAAATGATTACCAATGAATGATAGAATATGAAAGACATCATAGTGTGTGCTAAAGCAGTACAAAAAATGAATTTTATAAGTAGGAGGGATGAATGGCATCACTATAGATATGTAGCTAAATGAATAGAGAGGAAATCATGAGCAATGTCAAACATCAAAATCAATGTGTAACCAATGTCATTATTCCTATCTAACAAACATTTATTTCCCTTCCTTTCACTAAAAAAAATAAAATCCAATGTTAACCCATCAAATCATTGTTTTGCTATTGGAATTACCGCCCTCCTTCTAGCGCCATTATGTGGATGTCAAATATGCAAATGGTTAAACCTTAACATAATATCATCATGCTAGTCATTTGAAACACATTAGATTAAACATCCTTATGAAATACTTAACCATGCTAAAATATGCAAAACTAAATAGAACAAAATGGCTAATTGCAAGCATATAAGAACATGATCAAAACTTTATCTCATATTGGATTGGTCCTATTGTGGAAAATATCCCTTTCCCAACCCTTGATAATGCCAATGATGATGATGCAATGGACAAAATCAGTTCTCAAATGAATAGAGTGACTTTGCATAGGATTTGTGGATGATTTGATCAAGGATGAAGCTTTCATTTATAGATTTTCAAATGCTAAGAGTGTTCAAAAGGGACCAATGCGGGATAATGATTTGGCCAATGAGATGAAACCACTTGTCAACTTGTGAGTGGTGGAGAATGAGCACATTTTGGTCAATGTGCCAAAGAGAGGGAGATTTCAAATTTGAATTTGAGAGTAAATGCTGAGAGGGGGACATGTAAGAGCTCATAAATGCTTTGTTGGTGTTATCCCCTTTAATTAACATCCTTAAGTTCTTCTAATCCCTAAGGTATCTAGTTAAATAATTAAATACCTTCCTCTTTCATCAAATGAATTAAATAAATATCACATTTATTTAATTCCTCCTCATGTCACATCCTCCATCTTTTTTTATCTTATCTTAATCCATCTTCTAATCTCATCATTAGGATGTGCACATGCCTAATCCTTGATTAGGAGGTGTCACATCCTCCAACTTTTGCAAGTTGGCCTCCAATCTCTCTTAGCCACCTAACCATCCTCTAATCCTTCACTAACTAGCCTAATCAACCTCTCAAGGAATTTTTAATTCCTTTTATCCTTCTAAGGAATATTAAATTCCTTTTCTCTTCCCCATGTCCTTTATGACATGTGTCCTTAGTCAACCCTATTAAATGCTTTTCTTTTTTGACAAGGCATCTCCCTTCCCTATGTGAATTTTTAATTCACCTTTTAATCCCCAAATGCATTTAAGAAATTTTAAATTCCTTCCCTCTTCCCCATGAAAATATTTGAAATTTTTAATTCCCCACTTGTCCTCTCCCACATGGGGACAAGTACCTCCTTTATGAGGAGATCTTGTCCAATCCCAAGGTACTTTGTACCCCTCTCCATGTCATGTCCTTTTCCCTCCACCTCATGTCCACTTCACCTTTTAGGGCTAAATCACATGCCACATGTCAAGATGTGAGGGCTTGTGAGTTCTCAACTCACCTTAGCCCTACATCTTAATATTTGGTGGATCAATCTCAACTGTCCATTTCCCCTAGGATTTCCCAAAAATCCTATAAATACCCCCTCTTTTCTCTCATTTTAGAGAGATCATTATGCTAGCGAAACTCTTGCAATTTTGTTTCTCAACTCTTACTTAGCCATTTTCACATCTTTCATCCATTTGCACTCATCCTCACAACATCATTTTGCTTGCATCCACTTGCCATCCAAGGAGCATACACATCCAAGATCGAAGGGTCAACCAAAGGATCGAATCAACGCAAGGTATAAAGTTCCATTTCGTTGCTTTGTCTTGCATTGTTTCCAACTTAGGCTAATCTTGAGGTGTAGGTTGTTTTAGTTGTTTATTTGCACTCTTTTACTTGTTGCTTGTTTTCTAACGCTTAAATTCGACCTATCATAGTTGGATGTACATGTCCACTTGGTTTTGAATTCAAATTTGAGGGAATATTCCTCAAAGATGCCATGTTGATGGAAAATGCTGATTTATAAATGAATTAAAATGATTTATTGGTGCAAGTGGGAAAAACTAGAGGATGTGATGGGTGGTTAGTTTAGGTAAATCAGGATTAGATTCTAGCTTAGGTGATGATTAGTTGATTTTTCCCCATTTGACTTGAATATTTTGATTTATTTAAATCAAGAGGGAGAAATATGACTTTTGAGATTTAATTAAATAAAGTCTTGATTTATTTAATCAAAGAGGGAGTGATAGGCTTAAATTAAATAAAGTTAATTTATTCAATTTAAGTGGATTATCCTTAGAGATTAAATAAACCTGATTTTCCTAATGAATGGATTTGATGAGCTTGATTAATTTAATGAGTGGATGAATATGAACTAAGTGCATAATGCTAATTTCACGTGTCTACAGTTAGCATATGGGAGTTGAAATTAGGCTTGAATTTCCCATAGCCACTTGCTTGTCTATGTGAGTGCATACTGGCTGTGTGTGTATGTGTTTCATTGGGGGATCACCTAGTGGATAGCCTGAGGTTCCACTAGCCTATGTGAGTGTGCATTTGGTTTGCATAGTGGACATCATGTTCCACTTGTAATATTTTTGGAAAAACAACTTAGATCCCACATTGCATTGGACAAATGGTCGAGGCTTGATTTGTTTTTGTTTTTTTTTTGTCTTTGTCTTTGACTCATGCATGCTTGTATCTTTTTGTTGCTCCTTACATCATTCACATGTGCATTCTTTTGTGCCTATGTCGGTTGGCCATAAGATCTTGATCCTGGGGGCTTGTGTAACCCTCTTGGTCATTGTCATCCTATCTCACTAGCATTGGTCCACTTGGACCCCTCTTGATGCGATTTTGTCTACTTTAGTGTGAGTTTAAAGCAAGTTCCTCCTCTCACTAAAGTGGGGGATAAATGTGGTGTAGAAAAAAGTATCCCTTTTTCACATTGAATTTGAGAATAATTGATATTAAACTGGGCCTAATGTTGCCTTGATTTAGTGTTGTAATGTGTTTTACACATTCACATTAAATCTAGGGCCTTTGTAAACTAAATGGACCTAATTGTGCCTTATTTAGGGTGTTGTAAAGTGTACCTTTACACTTTCACACTAATCTAGGGATTCATTAATTAATTTAGCTTTTTATGCTTTAATTGGCCTTATTTTGCATCCACAAGCTTTATTAAATGCATTTTTTTGAGGATAATCCCAACACTTATCTAATAACCAATCATAATTCATGTGTTTTTGGGTTATGTGTCCCAAATTTAGTGATATGGGACTCATACGCCACCTTGGGCGTATGGGTCCCACCTAAGTTTTGAGGCCTGATCCTAAATTTTGCATAGAACTTAATTTTTTTTGAAATTTGTGTCCCAAGCCTAGGCTCTTGGGACTCATATGCCCCAACTGGCATATGAGTCCTGCTTATATTGGACCTATTTTAAATTCAAATTCTTAGAAATATTTTATTCTCCTATATCTGATGCCGGCTTTTAGTGTTGTAATTTCAAGAAATTTGGCATAAACAAGTATAAATACAAGGTTAATTATTTCACTCATTTTTCAACTAGCAAGTTTACAAGTGACCTAGCATTTTTGAGTAAGCATACTTATAGAAATTTTTTAATTACAAGAGCATTCAAGAGCTGATTATCAAGCATTTGGAGCTACTTTTAAGATTCAAGCATCGTGTCAATGTCTTAATGCATCATGTGTGTTTTTGGGCTAACATTTGTGATGTAGGGTTTTATGATTCAAGCAAGCATTTAAGTCAAGATTCATATCATACAATCAAGAGCCAAGATCTAAATTCATGCTAGCCATTTCATACAATATTGCAACCTTTATTCCAAGGGTTTGGTGAGTTTCAACATCGCATATTTTTTCATTCATCATTCCTTCTTTCTATTTGATTTCATTTCAAGGTTTGATTACCAAAACAGGGTTTGACCAAGGAAAACCCTTATCCATTAACAAAACAACATTTTTCCCTCTCTTTGATGTGTTTTTTTGTAGATATAGGTTGAAGATCCATTAAATAGAAAGGTTGGAGAAAGTTTTCAAAGTTGCAAAGTTGTCAAAGTTCTCACCTTTCTTGCAAGATCACAAAAAGTCACCTACAGAGTAGAATTCAAGCTTTCAGACTCAAAGATTTGATAGGGGAGAAGCTATAGAAGATCACTAGAGGATACCAGAGTTTCAGAAAAAAGTGCTAATACTAGGACTAAATTACCACATTGGGTGTATGAGTCCCAGTATACCTCTTTTTAGACATTTTTCAGTAGATCCTAGTTTACTAGTTGCAGATTTTGAATTCAACCCAAAACCCAAAACTAGGACTAAATCGCCCAGTCTAGTGTATGAGTCCTATTTCACATCAAAAGTCATAATTTTGGGATTGTAGACCTTTTTTCAAGCATCTTCAGTTTTCCATGTGCTCCTCTATCCATTCTCAATTTGTTATTCTGATTTTGAGTTTCATTTCCTAGGTCATTTAGTTAGACTTACATATTACTTTTCTTTTATCTCTTTCTTTCTAAGAAATTGCTTAGTGGTGAACCTCCATTAATTAATGACACACAAGGATACCTTACAAAAAAATTCTTTCCCTAATTCAATCATTAGGTTGAGATCTCTATGGTTTCCTTGAATGAACTAAAGTGAAATAGGAAGGCACCCCTTGTGTTCCATCTCCTAAAAGGTGAAACCCTATTTCCTATGGTTCAAACACAAATTTGGTGAATCTTGAAAATTTGTCTCCATAATGAATCAAAATTTCCATGCATACCCTTCGGCTCTTTTGTTTTATACTACAAGAGGACTTGATCTCCAACCTGGAAATCATGAGAATTTTCTTTTTTTGTCAAAAATCCTTGGTGTTCCGTAATGTGAACACACTTCTCCTCCAATTTAGTGAGGAAAATGATGTGCTTAGATCCACAAAATTATCAAAAGTCTTGCCTTCTATGGCCTTGGCCAACTTTAGAGTAGGCAATTCCAAAGTGATTGGAATTTCTGCATTCAACCCATATAAGAGTTGAAACAATGAAATACCAATTGCCTATTTTGGGGTAATTCAATTTTCCCACAACACATCATACAATGCTTTGCGCCAAGATCTCTAATTCTCATCTACCAACTTTAGAATGACAGTGACCAAGTTGTTTCTACTTGATTTTTCTTAACCATTACCTTGGGGGTAATAATCTAAAGAACGAGATAATGTGATCCCATGTTCAAAGAAAAATTCTATTATCTTACTAGATGAGAATGAAGTAGCATTATCCAGTACAATTTTATTCAGAATGCCAAAATGGGAAATGATGTTTTCTTTAAGGAAATTGTATACCACTTTCGAAGTAGCATGATTTACCAGAATAGATTATACCCACTTAGTAAAATAGTCGATGGCTATCAAGACATAGTTGTTTCCTACACTGGATGGTGGATTGACGGTGTCAATGAAATCAATACACCATTTCTGGAAGGGTTCTTCAATGATGACTAGCTTGAGGGGAAGTGAAATTAGCTTAGGTTTCTCCATGAACTGTTGGAATAGTTCACACCTACATACCTATTTGTACGCATCTTGGAATAGTGTGGGCCAGTAGTACTTTGGTCACAAGATTTTGTGAGCTATTATTGGTGCTGAGAAATGTATGCCACATGCCAAATTGTGAAATGACTCCAACAACTTTGTTAAATTTTTTCTATGTAGCATAAAAAGATACCATCTAGACTCCTCTTGTACAAATCGTTGTCCTAAAGGATGAAGTTTGAAGAGTTGATTTTTACTGTCCTCTTTTCTTTGTAAGTCAAATGTTTTGGACATTCTCCATAAGTGAGAAAGTGCATGATGTTTGAATACCATTCATTAGTTGTATTGAAAAACAAGACTGTGACAATACCCTCATCATTTACTTCATCATCACTTGATATTTCTTCTAGGGTTACTATTAGCAATGAGTTGATATAAACCTTTCCCATGTACCAACTTAGTGGGTTTGATATCCATGACATATTCTTGAATCCTGGCAATCCAATTGCCTCTTTTGGTACCAAACTCTTGTTGTGTTAGGATCGACTTAACCGTAGAATCTGCCACCAATGCAATGACATTGGAGTTAAGTATGTAAAACCTAAAATGCTTCACTGCCTTAACCAAAATGAAAGCATTTTTTTCCATTGGAGAGTATTTCAACTCATGAGATTTCAATGGAGAACTCATGAATGCAATAGGATTTTCAATCCCCTCATTATTTTGTTGAACATATATTGTTGATAGTGTATGCTCATAAGCATAAATATACATGATGAACTCCTTGGTGTAGTCTGGGAAGACTAGCATTGGTGCATGTGCAATGGCTTCCTTGATATCATTGAATGCAGTTTTGAATTTTGCACTCATATGAAAAATAGATTTTCTCTTCATCATATCAATGATATGATGTGCCTTTTCTATGAAGTCAAGGAAAAACCTCCACAAGAAATTTACCTTTATGAAGAAATAGTGAAAGTTCTGTTGTCTTAATCAAAGGTAGAATAAGACCCTGAATTGACTTCACCCATTATGGATCAATCTTAATACCATCCTTGAACACAATGTGACCAAGAAGATTACCTTCGGTAAGCCCAAAAATTGAATTCTTTGGATTAAGGGAAATTTTGTGCTACCGAAACCTCTCAAGAACTTGTCGCTAGTTACTTATGTGATCTTGACGACTTTTTGGAAAAAATGTTAAATCATCAAGATAAAAAACTATGAACCTACCCATCACATCATGAAAGGCCAAGTACATCATTTATTGAAATGTGGTGCCAACATTGATTAAACCAAATGGCATCTTGTGATAAGAAAAAGTACCCAATGGTGAAGGTAGTTTTATGGTGGTCTTCCTCGCTAACCTCCACCTGATTGTATCCCAAAAAACCATCCAACATAGATAGCATCTTAGATCTAGTCACCATCTGCAAGACTTGATCCATTACTAGCAAAGGGTAATTGTCCTTCAATGACGATTGATTCAGATTCCTGAAATCCACACATATGTGGATTTTCCCATTATTTTTTTGAACTAGAATGATATTGGCTATCCACATTGAATGGTGAATAAGAAATATAATTCTTGCATTAAGCATCTTTTGAATTTTAGAAAGAATAGTACTTGAAATTTAGGGATTGTACTACCTCTACTTTTGCTTGTGAGGCAAGGATCCTGCCTTTAGTGGAATTTCACGTTGTACCTCTTTAGGAATCTGGAAAGACTTCATGTCTTTGTAAGAATAGGATAGCACATCCATGTACTACCACAATAACTCAACAAACTTCTCTTTCTCATCAGGAGTGCAACACTTGCTGATGTTTAGCATCTTAGGATCTTCTTTGGTTCCCAAGTTGACTTGCTCAACTTTATTTGATGATTCAAAACTAGACTGCTGCTGGTTTTTGACATAGCAATCATGTTTGTCAAAAAGTATCTTGAGAGATACCAAACCCTTGAGAATATTGTTCCTTATGAGCTATAAAACTTCTTCGCTAACGTATGGATCTATCTCAGAAATTGACACTCGTGGAGGAGAGTCATTGCCTTCAAAATATAGTTCATTAAAATTTTCAAATTTCTCAAGGAAAGAAACGACCTTATGATCATCATTTCAAAAATTTGCCAATTATTTGAGTTATTTGGAACACTTGGATGAAACACTAGCTCAATAGTGTAAATAGAACTATTAAAGTCTTTATGTGGAATTAGGAGAGTAGCTGACACTACTAAAGAATCATCTTTGTCATTGAACTCTCATGGAACTACAAAAATATCAAAAGCGTCGAAACACTCAATGCAATCCCATAAGAGATTGTGGTAGTGTCATAGTCTCATTTTTTGTTTGATACAAGTTCCTCGTGCCTAAAAAACTACTAATTTAACATCACCTTGAGCATGGAGGTTTCTAATGCCCTTTACGTGTGCAACTTCCACACCTAACAATAATGCTTCATATTTTGTAGTGTTGTTAGTGTTATCAAACCATAGCTTAAATGAGAGGGAATATTTTCCCTTGTGAGGATATAAAAATAATTCATGCTCCTAAACCTATGGAAGAGCAACTGTCATCAAATTCAATAGTCCAAACATCATTTGGATCAACTAAAATGGTAGTTTCAAAATTTGAAACTTCTTAATTTGAAGGAGTTTCACCATCTAAAGAAGACATACTATCTGAAGATGATTCTTTTTTTGAAGAAGATGACCCATCAGTTTCATATTATTTTCTTGAAATTTTATCTAAAAACTCAAGATCTTTGTTAGTCTGCAAAAAGTATGTACCCATACCTAAAGAATCAAAAATGATTTGAGCTCTTGGGTCATTTGACTTTGTTACAAAAAAATTAGACTCCCTTTCTGGAGGCAATTTTTGCATCACACCCTTGACGAACCATATTCTAGCCTCTAACATGTCCATATTAATTACACCTCCTACATCCTTTCAAAAATTACGTCCTATCAATATCCCATATGATGCCAGGACGTCAACTATTAAGCCAATGATTTTGATATTCTTGTTTGGGAATGCAGCAAATGCAAACTATGCATCCTTAATTTTCCCAATAAGAAGAACTTGTTTATTCTCCATTGAAAAGCAAAAACCAAAATTTTTAGTTAGATTCAAACCCAAAGAGGTAGCCACTTTGGCAATAATTATGTTGTCAGAGTCACTTGAATCGATAAGATAATTTCTTAGCTTATAACCATTGACCAACAAGGAAATATAAAATAGATCTATTTTCTTGAGAATGGATGAGGGAATTGAAAAAAAAAAACTTTGTAGAGGCCTAGGATTGGGAACAACTGGTATGTCTTGAGATGAATCTCGCTTGGATGGGTTCCCTTATCTTTAACAAACTTAACAAGTCTATCCAACTAGTCAGGATTAGCCTTGAGATATTCTGGTTTTGACAATTGTATGTTGGTTTTCTTTGCATTGTCAATTATATCAAATGCTTGAAATGAACTTAACAAAGAATATTAAATACTTTCATTTTTAGGCTTAGGAACTGGAATACTGATCTTAGGAACTAGATAATTGGTCTTAGGCATAGAAGAAGAAGCAAGAGAATGGGAAGTACTTGGGTAAGTGCACCAAGATGGTTCCCAAAAAGGGGGCTTAAGTGGCCACTTTTTTTCTGAAATCAGGAAATACTAACCTTGGACATGAAATTGAGGATAGTTACACTCAAAATTTTGAGATGGAACAAAAACAAGGATCGAAGTGCTCTGAGTCTACTTTCTAAACTACTAATTTATTTTGAAAATGGTTGAGATTAAGGGGTTCAAAAGAGGGGCGTACACAAATTGGTGCTATTTTTGTCAGAAAACATAACATAGCAATCTGACTGAATCCTGATGAACTTTTGTAGTATTTTTGAAATGTATGGTCAAATTTAGCTAACAATATCTAGTTGACGCATTTTCCAAATAATTTTTTAATGAATATTTTATTTTTACTAATTTTCTAAGTGGGCACTTCTGAAAAGAGTAGAATTTGGCCGTGCTCACACAAATTTTTGAGAGGTAATTTTTTAAAATTTTTTTAAAAAAATTTAGAATAAGTCTAGTTTCTAAAAATGTAATTTAGATGAGCAGTTAATTTATAACGAAAAAAAACCAAACACTACTTTTTGGCGAAAAAGAGACATACAAACAAAATAAATTATGGATGAAAGGCTTAACAATGTTAAAAAGTGAAAAAAATTACATCGTTGGATAGCTAAGAGAGAACCTAACATTACCCATGTGTTTTCTTTTGTCGATATTGAACCAGATGCAATCCCGATGGTGAGCACGAACCCGATTATGTGAAAAAATTGTAGAATTTGCAAAAACATGTCTCTGGTCATTGGGAATGCCCTCCAAGCCTCTGGGTTGGTATTCCAAGGCAACTACCAATGATAAGGCTCGGGGATTCCCAAAGAAAAATATAATGCGCTTGCATTATAACGCGAGCACGTTATTTCCTAGTTTTGATCTCGTTATGTTTCATCGATATGCGTCCTTTTTCCTCTTGCATGTCACTGTAGCATTCTGTTTGTTATGCCAAAACCAAAGAAAATCCTCCTATTCCAATGTGTTTCACTGTGACCTCATGGAGTCTGGGAAACATCATGTAGATAATGCTTCATTATACTGAGAGTCACCCCGAATGCCATCTCCCAGTTGCTGAGACATAAGAAATTTTCTTACCGAAACGTGCTTCCTTGCTTCATCCATTTCGCTATAACCTTGAGATATCAGAGAGACATCTCACATATTAGACTTTGCTTTACCGAAAATCTTCATTCATCATGAGTCACTGTGATAAATTGGTTCTCTCACCAATGTATTCTTTTATCTTATGTGGGTTGCCATAACATACCGACATCGGGGAGAACTCATACATAGTGCACTTTGTTTTACCGAAAGACTTTATCCATCTTGTGTGTCACTGAGACAATCCAATTTTCATCCCGACAAAGTCCTCATTGTGTTATTGGTGAGACCGAAGGTCAGTCGCCGAGACATTACTTTGAAAGCCTCAACTCTTACCGATATGCATCCTCCCGGCACCGGTCGGTGTGACAATGTATATTCGCTATGGCCTCACACCGGAAGTAATATGTTTGGCCGAAGAAACCATCCATGTGTTGTTCGGTAAGACTCTCCTCAAGAACATGCTGATGAAAACCCCGTGTTGAAAAGACATAACAACCTCACCGAGATCACATTACGATATCGCCAAGCT
>VDFB02001801.1:0-16768 GCA_007258455.2 Sequoia sempervirens
GAGCTCCTCCCTTTCAGCAGTCTTTTGGGCTGATTTAGCCACATTCACAATCAAATTAGTGGCCTCGATGGTTGAAGTCTCTGAAGCTCTCTTTATTATTAGCCCTCCTCTTAAATTTGGGTTGATATCATAAACATCTGGCTTTCTCCCTTGTGAGGCCCATGCCCAAATTGTCAAGGTTTCATACTCTTCACTGAAAGTAGAGTCTTGCAGTGCTACCTTGACCTCTTCTTTAGAGTCTTGCAAGGGATGCTTGGACTTAAAAATAGCATTAAAGGCCACTGCATCTGTAATGTTCCATTCAGGAAAAATCATTACACAAGCCTGACTCACCAGTTTTCTACCTTCCTCAAGAGTGATGTTCTTGAATTCTTCCATTAATTCAACTTTCACTTCCTCATCATTCTCCTGGTCTGACCTGTCAGGTCTTATTTCTCTTCTCTTCTTACATATATCTTGATATTCTTCAAATTTCATCCTCCATACCAATTGCAAGAATACAAGAGTCTTTACAAATGCATTGTCATCTAGAAATTCCTTGCATGCTTCCATCCTTGCATCTTGTACACATTTTCCTTTCATATCCAAATCAGATAAAACCAATTCAGCTGGCCTAGGAGGGGAAGGCATACCAACCTGCATATCATGATCAGTAACAACAATTTCATCCATCAGATCCTCTTGTGGTTGATCAATTCTTTGCCTCTTAGGGCTTGGCTTAGATGAAGGTGATGAGGGATTATCTTCTGGTGATGATTCTAAATCAATAATTTTAATTTCCCTAGGCACTTTGAATTTTGGACCTGGCTATGAAGGAAATTTCATTATTTTCTTCCCCTTTCTATCCACTTCTTCCTCATCACTGTTGTCATCCTTTTTCCTCCTGTAAATGGGCCTTCTTCCTGTAGGCTTATATGTTGGCCTTGTTTCAATTGGTCTGGCACCTTGTTCTTGTACATCGAGACTCAGTTCTAAATTTATCTTCTTGGTTCTCAAAGTGCCCATAATCTCTTTGAATTTCTCCATCATAAAATAAATTTTCTTATGGTGTGGACTGAACTCCAACAATGGATCATACTTTGGATCCATTTTGTTCACAATATATAATAGCTTATCATAACCTATCCATTTCTCCTTGTTCAATTCCTGCCTATTTAGATCAAATTTGTTTCTAATCAGGTCCTCAGGAAAGTTGAACTCATGCACAAACTTGCCAGCCTTTATTCTTTGTCTAAAAAGGGAAAAGAAACCCTCAGGATCATGTTGCCACTTTGGGCCACACCTCAAATGGTAATCATCAAAGAATTTCCCAAAATGCACCCAATCTCCTTTCGAAAAGGAAAAATCAGACACCACTGTATAATTTGGGAAAAAATTTGCCTTACCCCTCCCAGTGAGGTTGTCCTCATGGATACAACCTATCTGCCACATAACTTCTGCAAACCCCACTCTTGGTGGCACATTTTATGGCAGTATATGAGGGGTTCCTTGAAAACCATATACCCTTAAAACAATGTTGACGGGGTATGGGATAATGTCACCCTAGTTATGGAAAACTTTTAGTTCCGGCTTCCTCCCCTTTGGTCTGAGGAAATCATGCAATTCCTCAGGGATCCTAGGTACATTTACCATCAGTCTAGCCCTCAATTTGGAAGCAAAACAATTATCAAATTGCACATAACTGATGCTTTCCTTATTACAAGATAAATCTGCATTCCATAACTATTCTGGCAATCTTTCTCCATCAATCAATTGCCTCAATTCCATCTTCTTAGAAAAATTCAGCATTCTTGCATAAGAACATATACATCAACATAAAATACCAAAAGAATTGTGTGCCAGTATCATTTTTCTGCAACTTTGACAACCCTTCATGTATCCTCTCAGCCAAGAAAGGAGCAGAGCCATAAGTCACAGAGAAGTTAGGGTGTTGTATTTGCACCCCCATGAACATGTATGCAATGGGCATCACCATACCAGGACTGAAACCCAAAATCTAGCATAATGAATAAAAAGTGGCCAAGAAATGATTTGCAAAAAAAATTAATCTGAAAGGTTCTTGGTCACTGGGCCTAATGTGAAATCTCGAACCTCCTTCCCTAGCCAGATGAGGTGGAAGCAACTTAGCTCTAAAAAGAGAGTTCAACTTTGCATATTCCTGCTTCATTTCCTCAAAATTAATAGGAACCAAATATCCATTCTGTTCACTCAAATAAAAAACCTGTTGAACTTCATCTTTGTTAATGCTTAACAAAACCCTTCCATCATTATCCCTGATTACTCATGTGATAGGGTCATATCTTGCGGCCACTACTTTAAGCAAGTCTATATCAAGGAACACGTTTGGCACCACTAGCTTCCCCAAATCATACATCCAGCCATTTGAAAAGGGGTGAGGAAAATTCCTCTGTCCATACCACAATTTGAACATTTCCAATCCTGTGATAGGAACCCTAGCATCGGCTATGTTGGAGCAATTATATACCAACCCCTCCCCCAGGATTTTTCCTCGCATTAGAACCAATCCCTTCTTTCTATCATTTGTTGATCGAGGCAATTGATCCAGGAAATCATTGTACATGTTTCTTCTTAAATAGTCAATTTGGCCAGAATGTTGCTTTGGCGGTGCCATCTTGGACAAACTAGGGTCTTTTTACAATTTCACACTTCAAACAACTAGGACTAACCAGAGATATGAAATTACAAAACATTGCAATTTATCATAATTTA
The DNA here is from genome assembly GCA_007258455.2 of Sequoia sempervirens. Taxonomy (NCBI): domain Eukaryota; kingdom Viridiplantae; phylum Streptophyta; class Pinopsida; order Cupressales; family Cupressaceae; genus Sequoia; species Sequoia sempervirens. The sequence goes on from VDFB02001801.1 coordinate 2,731, forward strand.
ATTAAACTATAGCCCTAAAATGTTTATGAACAAGTCCTATGACAAGTACAACAAATCTTTTCCCAAATTCAAGTGTAAAGTAACTAGGAAACATAGAAATTAACTCACGGCTTTGTGCTTGCAGAAATCCCAAATTCTGGCTGCAAAGACTCGCAACTTTGCTTTCGGCTCTGAGACTGCTTCAAAAAATACTTGAATGCTTTGCGATACAAATAAAGTAGGAGAATTGATTTTATTTTGATCAAATCATGCCAGCAAGTGTCTCATCCGCCATTAAAGCTCACTCGTGCGTTGCACGAATGGCTCCAACCATATTTGATGCAGATTTAAATTTGAGTCGTCGATCTTTCAGTTAGATCAAATCATCGAACAACCCTTCAAAACAAGTTGACACAATCGCCAACATGGCAATAAAGGGTCCACCATACCATACACTACCAAGGGAATCCACGTGGCAATCGCCCACGATATCGCAATCAATAAAGACCTTGCAATTTCTGATCATGCGATGGCGAGCAACCGTAGATCTTGATCATTGGTGATCTTGTTCGTTCAACATAGTCACCAACCTTATCATTAGCCGTCAAGCAGCTTTCCCACCAAGATTATAACATACCCATTGATTTAAAACATGTGCATCTTAAGAATACTTTAGTAATCCGTTATCTAATGTATTAAGGCCGGATTAATTCACCAAGGTGCTTTCCTTATTCCCTCGATAGATGAGACACATGGCGCCCACCTGTGATATCACGATCACTAAAAACCTTGCAATTTCTGATCACGCGATGGGGCAACCATTGAGATCTGACAATATTTGATCAACGGTCACTCAAACTTATCCCCTTTGGCCTCACCAGATAGGACACATGGCACCCGCCCGTGATATTGTGATCAACCAAAGCAGTGTGGTGGGGTCATCATGGGATGGCGGGGAGCGGCTGAGATCAAACAACAGTTGATCAATGATCACGCAAATTTTATCCCTTTGCAAAATAAAACATTTATTAAAAGGACAAGGGGACATCACTAGGTGGATGGTAAACAATGACATAAGTTGTTTTTAAATGATGAAACACGGAGCCAACCAAGATTTAGGAAAATAAAACCCTGCAGAGGAAATAAAATATTAAGACCAAAGGGACCCAACCTAGACGAAACGATAGGACATAAATCATTTTAAAACCCTTCAAAAAGGTAACAACGAAAAAGATTCCAACCAAGGCGTAAAATAAACACAAGGGTTTTACATGAAAATAAAGCTAAAACCCCAACCCAAGGAAAATTTCCAACACCATGAAAGACAAGTAACATAAGGCAGGGCAAGAATGGAACACAAGGAGCAAAAATTTGAAGTTCCATCACATGGCACCATCACTCATGTAACCAACTTTCTTTAGACTGTCATATACATTTCTTTCATAACATTATGTTGGCTCATTGGTATGTTGTGTTCACCTTTGAATTATGTGATGTACTTCCTCAATAGCTCAATACACTATCAATTACCCTCATGCTGAGTCATGAAATTTGAAATACCTCACTATCTTGACAAGGATCCTTTCAACATTCACAAACCTTTCGTCACTTAAGTTTGATGAAATATGACTATCATAAGTGTCTTGTGAGAAGTATCTACTTTCCTTCTCATAATCATCAAATAAAAAAACCTTCATTTTTCAGTGTACTGCAACTTCACCTATCACTATAACATACTCATTCTTGTTGACCATAGGACAATCCTTTTAGTATTTAACTTCTTGACACTTGGTGACAAAACTCTTTCTCTGTTCTCATGGCTTTTAGCTTGCATATCTGCACCTTACAATATATGCTCACTATCCTTTTATGGATTGTGCTACATGTCTTGAGTTGTCTCTGTATTGACTGTCATGCTCATGCCTTCCTCAATGCATAGGTTTTTCCTTTATTCTTTACTAATGATTTTTCTACATAATCACCAAGGTCAGCTTAAAAACATTGGCATCATTTCACAAGAGGAAAAGGTCTTTGGAATGAGCCGCATGGATAAAGTAGCCATAGCAATGTATGCAGATATTGCAGTTCCACAGGGGAGTATTGTCCTTCATAATATTTTTTCTTTTGCTACTCATCATATGAAACATTCTTCGATGGTTTGTTTCTCAAAGTTATTGATTAAAACTATAAGAATTACCATCTGAGTTGTTTCTTGCATTGTCACTTTGATAATTTTTTCCTTGGATGTTCTATCTTTTCCATGCATGATTTATGATATCTTCATAAGGATTTTTTCATCCTTGTCTATATAGAGAAAAATGTCCTCTTGACTATACAGTAGGGTGTTGTCCTCTTGAGTAGGGTGTTGTCTTCTTGACCTCCCTTCATTGGACTAAGCTCTCAGGTAAATAAATCCATTAGGAACAAAACCAGGTAAGACAAATACAACAAGATCAAAACATGAATCATAAATTTTGATCTCCATTTCATTCATCCACTTTACCTCATGAACAACTCATACAAAAACCATTTGATCACTAAAGTACTCTCCATAAGCCTTAGCAGCTTTATGCCACTTGTAGATTCTCACTCTTGCATCACACAGGTGACAAACACATAGTTTTGGAATGTGTAAGCATATCTTTGAGGTTCAACATAAAAAGCAACCAATATATATAAATGCTCAAGACTAATGTCTTGTAACTTAGAAATAGGTTCAGGGACAATCTCCACAACATCACATAATTCAAGTGTCTCATTTATCCTTTGAATAAATTTTGACTTTCCAACACTAATGTACCCTTAACACAAAATGTAAGTCTCTTTTTCTTCTACACTCCTTTGTCATTCATGGGTTGGTCTTCTTTTAACTCCTCATCGACACTCTCCTTTATATATAATAGTATGCTCTTTACATCATTCTTGTGGATGATCCCAATCAAGCTATGTAGAAGTTCAGCCATCTTTTCACTTGCATCTCCATGGAACCTATCTTTATAAACTTGCTTGAGTTCAAATACTTTTCCAATGCCCTTTATCATGTTGTTTATTGTTACAAGTTTCGAGAGGATGTAAAGAGCAGTCCTCAAAAGTCGGGGTATCATGGAATTAGATAGGACTATGCCTAACCCATTGATCTTATTACTGGTTTATTTAGATGGTTCTGAATATTGGGACCCTTTAGAATTACCTGTATTGTCTAGTGCAAACTCATTCAAATTCGGTGCCTCCAATACAAGCCTCATTCTCTATTTTGTTGTCACCCTTGGGATCTTCATTTCACTAGCTATATATTGCATCTACATTATTGAAGCATATTGCTCCAGTACCTTACAAATACTTTGCTTCGAAGAATGGAGCCGTTGGTAACAACTTATCAAAACCTCCATGAAAGACATAGAAATGATTGTCCTTGGTTTGGTTTGGAGACCTATGACCCTTCCAAAGCAGTATGATAATTATTAATAGATACTTGATAACTTCACTGGCCATGTGCTTTGCAGTTTGGCTTTGATCCCATAGTAGTGTAATAAAATTTGCACTAAGATATCCAATGAGTTCTGTATCAAAATAACTTGGACAAAAATATTAACCTTTTGTGAGCCATTAATAACTACAATATTGTACATGTATCAATGCTCAAGGATTTCTCATAAACTATCATTAAGTTCATCTCTAATTTGCATAACATTATTTAGCCTCTAAACCCTTTTGACCTTGCTCCAAACCATATTGGTAATATGTCCATCTAGAAACAGTTCAAAATGCAATGTAAAATGTAAAAATTTATGTCAAAGTTATGCCAACAGTTCTTAAACCAAAGACAACCATAGTTGACTCTTTCTCCATACTATCATAATGACTATAGCTATGTTTCAACCGAGTTCCCCTTTAAAAGCAACTAATATGCCTCATAAAGGATAAAATGCATACCTAACTAGCACTTGCACCGAAAAGGAGGTGCAAGGATTACGTCGATAGTAAGATATATGTTGAAGTAATATATGGGAGAGTACAAATCAAAGAAGTAGGCATTTAGAATTTGATATTTTGACCATTGATACATAGGTTAGTTTTGTAGCATTATGAGTTGAAGGTGTTGTGCATATTATCAAGCTTGCATAAATTTTACAATTTAAATCTTCAGCAAACCTATCATTAATTATCATAACTAATTCCTACAAATTTTCTATAATTGTATGTCGATTTTTGGTAATGATGCCAGCACATGAAGTGTCAAATTACACTTGAAAAAAATTAAAATGATCCAATAGACTAATCCACAATTATAAAATGAGTGGTTTATGTGCTTATGCAACATGTGTGATCCAACCAAGGACGCTATGCCCAGGTAGAGGCTCTTAGATATACAATAACAAACATACTAAAAATTGTAATGGGGGCCTATTTGTTCGATGAAGTACAAACAAATTTCATAAAAGCGCTTAATTAAATCATAGGATATTGTGCTAATTGAGTTAAGTTTGGACTTTGCAAGGAAAGGTAACCAACAAAATTTATAAGTTTATATAGAAACATTGAAATTGGGCAATCTTTTTTGGCATCCTCCCTACCTATCGTGAAAATGGGAGCTTAAGAATGGGATACTTTAATATTTTCCTTTCAGACTCTGCCCATTTTATCAACATTGATAACAACATGAAACAATTCATGCAGAAACTTGAGGTAAGTTACCATTGTTTAAGTGAGATTAAATTTTGCCAGTTTTCATGACAGATAATTGTTGTTGCTATAAATGTGATGGCTACCACTGCTATGTGGTGGTTATTATTTCCTTATTCTCATTGTCACGTAGTATTTTGTCAAGAAACACACAAAAATCTTGTGTTCTTTTTGATCATTATGAATAGATTGAAGCAACAGTTGTAGGGAAACTGGTTTGGTGTGCTTAGGAAGTTGAAGCCTTGACTGCTCTGGCAGATGGTGAGACCATGCTAAAATCTTCCATTTATATTAATGTTGCTATGTATTTTGAGTGCATTCTCGAGAACACATGTGAGGATATATTTTTTCCCAAGTTTTAGGTTGCCTGAGAGTCGGAAGGGGGGAAACTATCAACATAATGGCTATTGTAGACCTGGTAAGGAATGTAGAGAACAACTCCAATCAAGCCCAATATTTTTAGATCTAATTTTTGTTTACTATGAAAATATTAAAGCAACAGTTGTAGGAAGTTTGGTTTCGGTTTGCCTCAATCTAGGAAAGTTCTACTTTGGTAGGGTTTTGTAATGTTTCTAAATTCTCTATCGTGATTTTACTTCTTCTGCAACATTCTTCTCATCCCCGTCCTACAATACCATGAACTACTTTGCAAATACTCCACCACATCTTGTCTCTTCATTTCCTTTGGAAGAGGAACTTGTAGAAAAAGAACGACTTTTGAAATCTATCTGAAAAGGAATTATATTATGGTGTAGTGCAACATAAAGGTAAAAACCAAAAGTGACAAGCTATTATCACAACTCTTACTATTACCATAAGAATGCAAATAATAATCATGCACAACTATTACCAACACATATGACTGAAGTGCAAGGGTTAAGCCCATAGAAAATTAGGGTAGACAAGATTTTTACAACCATTTAAATGAAAATATCGGTTGTAGTTAAGGTTTGTTTTCAACTCACTCAAACCATGGCAAGTGACTTACCTCAAGATTTTGCATGGCACGGGAAAAGTTTACGAAGCCCTGCCACAACTTAAAAAAAGATTAACTGAGATGAACTAAAAACAATCTCCCAACAACTGCACTTCAATCTATTAACAATAAACCAATTTGGAAATTTCAAAGTTCTTTTCAAAAAATTTACGTGAGCTTGCTCGAGAAAAGATATTATGTGTGAGTCGGCTGAGATCTGATGGCGACACTTTTGCAAGCCTTTAAAAAAATATTAAACATGAAGTCAAATTTTTTTTTTTAGGAGTAAGGCAAGGAATGATTTAACTGATCGAAAATTTCTCAGGTGTGAGAAATACTGAATCCCAGTGGATTTTAGGCGGTGAAGACATTCTAGGCAGTGATGATGAAGTTGACAGTAGTGCATTAAAAGCAAATATAATATCTGAAAAGAGATCCAACCAAATCCACATTTACTGAAGACAGTGCACATTCCATTACCTTTCAAAACAGGAAACAACCTCAAAAGATTGTTTGACGGGAGCAGTTTCAGGCGTGAGACAGGTTTCGTTCAAAGTTCATTCATACTATATATAGCCTATCGACTAATAACAGTCGGATAGTATAAAACTTGGAAACATGTGGATAAAGTGTGAAAATCTCCTAAAATTTCTCTAACATATCTCCATCTTCCACTGCAATGCGCCCTAAATGCCTCATGAATCCTCTACAATGAGCCCTAAACAAACTCCATTCAACGTGGGTGCAACTTGACCTTTTCTTTTCTTTTTTTAGAAGCAACAATCTCACCCTTTTTTTCCTTTTCCTTTCCTTACATTTTGGTGCCCAAGAAATAGGAAGATTTAAGTTAAGCTCCTTTTTAACAATGCTAAGACTATTTTGACTAAAATAGGCTAACAATAAAATCAATATACAATCTAAATTGAGGCATATACGAGTGATATTCATCAACACTCTTGTCTCATTGTTATACACAATATTTTCTAAATCAATGCAATCAAATATTCTAAGATTCTATGTTATATATTTGATGTTGTAAATGTTTTATTGATGGTTTCTATTCAAGAAGTAGAGTAATTGATTTTAGTTAAATGTTGAAATATTGTGAAATGATTAGGGATTTGTAAGAATAATTGTAAGTTGTTGAACAATAGTGGGTTGTACTGATATAAAGTAATAGTATATATAAACCCTTGGGTTTGTGTTTAAATTTTTGTTATGAGAATATTTTATAGTTTTTGACTATGTAGTTGGATAAGGCACCAGTTTAGTGATGCACTCTATTCAAAACCAAAGAAGAAACTAAATCATAATATTTTAAGCTTCTTGTGATTAGTTATTAGTTTGTGTTCTTACACCAAGAATTGAGTGAGTTATGGGAATGTTTGGATGAGATAAATGTATGTGTGTTATATTCCTAACATTACATGTAAGAAGTTAATCCGCCATTTGTTCTTAATTGTATATCTCCAAGTGGTGTGTGTAAAGGGAAACCCACCTTGGTTTTGTAGAGCCTAAAGTGCATAAGGATGTTTCAAATCCTCATTTGTTGGCACTAACCTGATTTTATTACTAATAAGAAGTAAATTACCTTTAGAGATAATAAATAATTTAGTTAGAAGAAAAATAAACCAACACAGAATTTTCAAAGATCAAGTTTCTCAAAAAAATTGTTATCCCATTATAATTTTGATCTTCTAAATCTCATAATTTTAACAGAAAGGCTTGCATTTGAGTCTCATTTTTGAAAGTGGGGAGTTTTTTGTGAGACACGTGCATAGTGCTACCTAATTTTCTTATTCAATAATTAGATGGTACTTTTAGCTTTCAGACCAATATTAGACATTATTAAACTTTGAAATATTAACTCTAACCTTTGTAATCACATTGTTCTATAAAGTGCAAGACATTATAAATCAATTTGGGTATCTGGAATAAGAAATTTGAGGGGAGGTACTATTGTACATTTACTCTATAAATTTTTATTTTCTTGGGGTCTCCTGATTATTCTTATGTTTGATTGATTTGAGGTCTATTATTGTTCATTATGGATTTTGGTTGTTTATTTCATTTTTCATGTATCAAGCATTTCACACATATGGATATAAGGTCTAGTCGGAAGGAATATTTGATGTACGATAGGAGAATAATAGTTAATCCAATTAGCATGACATGTAATCTTGATTGGGTTGATATTCACTATTCTAATATGGGTTACCCTATGGTTGCCTAGATCAACAACTATGAAGAATATAGAGATCCTAATGATCCTCCAATCTTAGATGATGCCTTGTTGGACCATATCACACTTGTGGATGTTCCTAATACTCCTACAAATAATTTTGATTCTTTTGACTTTATTGTTCCAATTACAATCATAATTTTGTAGTTAGATATTCTTCTACATCTCCCACACCCACTACTTTGATAGAGATCATGAATTCTTTGTATGCCTCATCATATTATCTTTAGTAGGTTCATATTTTTCTTCTTAATAATTAGGATGTTTACTTATCCAACATATATCGCATATTTTTAGAATCTCCTATTTAGGATATTGACAACCATTGAGTATATTTTTATTTTTGTTTTTTATGTCAACTCTTATGGAGTTCATCTCCATATTTGGGTGCATTAAGGGTCGTGCAGGAGCACCCCAGTACACATAATTTCATCAATTCATCCTTTGTAGGAAAGCATTAGAAATTTAGGGGCATTTGAGTAGATTAATGTTAAATAAGGTCTTTGAGACTATTTTTCATGTATTGGAGGGCTTAATAGGTCAGTTAGGTGGTATTTGCAAAAATCAAGTTGATCAAGTTGTAATGGGATAGTGATTAAGAGAAAAATTGGCAAAATTGTCATCTTAGAATATAATTAAAGGGTGGTTATGGTAGTTAAACACCCCAAGAGGTAGTTTTCAGGTGGTAGCATGATATATTGTTGTAATATCTCAAAGGGGAGGCTGTTGAAGAAGTTTGGAATGAGTTTCTAATAAGAAATTTGCTATTTTTTTGTGTTTTCCATTAAGAAATTGTTGATCACGTGCATTGTACGACCTGTACACATTGTTCCACACTCCAAGCCTATAATGGATGGATAGATAATTGAATAAGCTTTCTTTTGGCATTGGAATGGTGTTATTTCATTGAGAATCGAGTGAGATCCTCATTTTACTATCGGGTGGTCTGAAATCTCATGTTTTTCCTATTTTCCCGAACTTTGCTTGGCTGGTACAGTCCGTACAACTCCAGATCTTGGTTGAAGACTGACATGGTATTTTAGGGCACTGAGTCTACTTTCAAATGCTTCAGGTTTGATTGAAAACTATTAATTTTGGAGTGAATTATCTCTGTTTTCTTGAAACTACTCTGTTTTGGTGCAAGTTGGTGTTTTGAGAGTAATAAAATGAGTTTTTAGGGCATTCCACCTATTGTAGCAATTGTAACTCGGTGGAATGACCCAATTTGTTGTAACATAGGTTTCCAAATGCTGTGGAGGTCGGAGGAAGTGTGTTTGTGGGTTTTGGGTGTTGCCCTAGGTTGAATTTGGGTGATTTTCCTTGTGAAAGTGAGGAACTAAATGATGGTTTATGAGTTTTCTGGAAGAAATAACCTATGTGATGAATTTTAAAGCTTGTGCAGGCATAATTATGAGTGTTTGAATAGGTGGCAGGGTCTGGAAAGGTCTGGAGGTATGATTTACAATAAACCCTCCTTTTGAAGGCCTAGAATCAAGGGTTTTTGGTTTTGCTATGTTGGAAGAGTGATTTCTGGAAACTAGTGGTGGATTTAGTAGTTTTTGGGAATTTTAATTGCTGCCCCAAGGTTTCATAAGGTTTGGTGGAGTTTAAAGTGTACCTTCTTTGTAAAAGTGGGCTAATTCTACTAGCCCTTGGACACGGTGTCTTAATGTTTTTCTATGTTTTGACAAATGAATCTTACTTGTAAGCTTGGAAATGTCTTTTTTATGGAATATGGATGCTATATGGATGATCAGTGGGTGTTCTTACAGTTTTCTTTGAGAAATTGGTCTTTCAGTTGCTTAGTTGTGAATTGGAAAGCCATAGAGCTAACCCTATGGAAGTTGTGCTAATTATTTGATTTTGAGTTGGTGTTTGGTTTTCAAAGCTTGGTTGAATGTACCTCCACCTTGCTCTGCATCAGAGTGGTATCAGATCAAGGAAGTAGATCTCTTGAAGATTGCAGGAGAAGCATTGGAAGATACAAGACACTATGGACTTCAGAAGGTTGGATGAGAAAGAAGGACAAATGAGGCATGCTACCTTCCAGACCAGATGCAAATGTAGAGGTAAGATCTGTAAAGTAATGATTGATTCAGGTTCCTTGAGTAATGTTGTTTCAAAAGAAATGGTTGAAAAATTGCATTTGACAAGGCTAAAACATGAATCACCTTACAAGGCATATTGGGTAAATGATAGTCAACATGTTGTGGTTAGAGAGCAAGCATTTGTAGATTTTGAAATTGGTCCTTATAAAGATGTTCTATTATGCGATATTATGCCTGTAAGGGATTGTCATATGATACTAGGAATGGTTTGGAAATATGATAGATTTGCTATGCATGATGGGAGGCTTAATGTGTATGAAATTGAAAAGGATGGGCAAAGGTACATTTTGAGTTGTTTCCAGGAAGAAGGGACACAAAGAAGGATAGGGATGTGTGGAAAAAGAGAGATGCTAGAGTAAAAGGAACAAGGGAACCTGGAAGAGACAATAGGGCATAGCATAGTTGCAATGGAGAAAGAAAAACACCATGAAGCAACATTGGGAAGGACAGTGCAGATTGAAGACATAAGAGAGACAAGGGAAGTGAAGGTCAAACATGAAAAGACCTTGAGGGCACAAGATAAGGATAGAGAGAGTGAAGAAGACAAAGACAAAGTTGTAGCCACCACATGTAAAAAGATTACTGAGACAATAAGAGCAGAGGAAGATTCAAAGTTAAAGTGTATGAAGGGTGATGCGAAAGAAAGAGTCAAGGCTGAAATGACCTTAAAAGAGCAAGGTGAGCTTGAAGGTTGTGTTGAAGATAAAGGACATAAAGAAGTTTGTTCATTGAAGGTTAATGGTGTTCTAGGGCAGACACCTATGAAAATTACAGTGGTACAAGAAGCTGAGACAGAGTATTGTGAGCAGAAGGCACTTGGGGCAGAGATCTCTCAAAGAGAAGAGAATAAGAATGTAGGAGAATTATCAATGGAGAGCCAAGGAAGGCCTAGTGAGGTCTATAAGGGTGAGAAGCAATGTCTACTGAATGGACAGGGTAATGGGAAGCCACAAAAACCTGATAACAAAGGAGATGAGTTGCAGCAGGGCAGAAGATCTGATGACAGGGAAGTTTTGAAGGCTAAGAATGTTAAAGGAGAAATAAGAGATATAGAAAAGACAGGTGGGAAGGTTGGAGAAAGCCATGAAAGGCTTGAAAACTATAACAAGATCATGATTGGGGCAGTGGAGTGTCCCTTAACAGTAGATGTAAGTGATAAGAAGATAGGGATTGTGAACACAGTGGACTGTGTGACAGAGGATACAGAGGTCAATAAGATAATGGTACTGATGCAAAGCCTAAATGTCAGGGAACTTAAAGATGCAGAGAAGATGAAGGGAGAGGAAGATGTCTTTGAGGATGCTCATGAAGACTTATTGGATGGAGAAGAGGATAAGGTAAAAGAAGGGGCAGTGAGTGAGTTTGTAGGAAAGTGTGAAGTTAATGAGAAAGGTGCAATCACTTTGACTGATGAAGAAGATCAAGTAAAATGGATAAGTGAATTTCCAAGAAAGGAAGAGTTGATGGTGAATGGCCTAGTGAAGGCTAGAGGAAAACAATTTGGAAAGTCTCCAATTGGGATGGATCAGAAAACAGAGAATATGGATTGGATAGGGGTTGTGTATGCTATTGTGCAGATTGTTTTGAGCATGGGAAAGCTGGGAAAAGTTGTGAGGAGGAAAATGGAGAGGCAGAGAATGAAGAGGATTGTTTGCTATTTCTTTGTTTTGATGATTTTGATGATGGAGGTTAAGCCAAGAGTCAAGATGAAAGGTGAAGCATATGGTGTGGTGTTGTGTGAACATGTTGAGAATGTTGGGAGCAGTTGGTTAAGGTATGTAAGTGCAGGTTTGAGATTGACAGTGCAAAACCAAGGAATCAATGCAAGCAAGGGAATGCTACACATGGACAAGACAAAGCCAAAGGTCAAGATGAAGCATCTACAAGGAGTATCAGAGGATGGAGATCCAACTTTGTTGCAGGTGAAGGCTTCCAAGAGACTTGGAAGAATTTTCAAGCCAGGGTGCATGGTGCAGGAGCACCCCAGTACACATAATTTCATCAATTCATCCTTTGTAGGAAAGCATTAGAAATTTAGGGGCATTTGAGTAAATTAATGTTAAATAAGGTCTTTGAGACTATTTTTCATCTATTGGAGGGCTTAATAGGTCAGTTAGGTGGTATTTGCAAAAATCAAGTTGATCAAGTTGCAATGGGATAGTGATTAAGAGCAAAATTGGCAAAATTATCATCTTAGAATCTAATTAAAGGGTGGTTATGGTAGTTGAACGCCCCAAGAGGTATTTTTCAGGTGGTAGCATGATATATTGTTGTAATATCTCAAAGGGGAGGCTGTTGAAGAAGTTTGGAATGAGTTTCTAATAAGAAATTTGTTGTTTTTTTATGTTTTCCATTAAGAAATTGCTGATCACGTGCATTGTACGACCTGTACACATTGTTCCACACTCCAATCATATAATGGATGGATAGATAATTGAATAATATTTCTTTTGGTGTTGGAATGGTGTTATTTCATTGAGAATCGAGTGAGATATCCTCATTTTACTACCGGGTGGTCTGAAATCTCATGTTTTTCCTATTTTCCTGAACTTTGCTTGGCTGGTACAGTCTGTACAACTCCAAATATTGGTTGAATACTGACATGTTATTTTAGGGCACTGAGTCTACTTTCAAATGCTTTAGGTTTGATTGAAAACTATTAATTTTGGAGTGAGTTATCTCTATTTTCTTGAAACTACTCTGTTTTGGTGCAAGTTGGTGTTTTGAGAGTAATAAAATGAGTTTTTAGGGCATTCCACCTACTGTAGCAATTGTAACTCGGTGGAATGACCCAATTTGTTGTAACATAGGTTTCCAAATGCTGTGGAGGTTGGAGGAAGTGTGTTTGTGGGTTTTGGGTGTTGCCCTAGGTTGAATTTGGGTGATTTTCCTTGTGAAAGTGAGGAACTAAATGATGGTTTATGAGTTTTCTAGAAGAAATAACCTATGTGATGAATTTTAAAGCTTTTTCAGGCATAATTATGAGTGTTTGAATAGGTGGCAGGGTCTGGAAAGGTCTGGAGGTATGATTTACAATAAACCCTCCTTTTGAAGGCCTGGAATCAAGGGTTTTTGGTTTTACTATGTTGGAAGAGTGATTTCTGGAAACTAGTGGTGGATTTAGTAGTTTTTGGGAATTTTAATTGCTTCCCCAAGGTTTCATAAGGTTTGGTGGAGTTTAAAGTGTACCTTCTTTGTAAAAGTGGGCTAATTCTACTAGCCCTTGGACACGGTGTCTTAATGTTTTTCTATGTTTTGACAAATGAATCTTACTTGTAAGCTTGGAAATGTCTTTTTGATGGAATATGGATGCTATATGGATGATCAGTGGGTGTTCTTACAGTTTTCTTTGAGAAATTGGTCTTTCAGTTGCTTAGTTGTGAATTGGAAAGCCATAGAGCTGACCCTATGGAAGTTGTGCTAATTATTTGATTTTGAGTTGGTGTTTGGTTTTCAAAGCTTGGTTGAATGTACCTCCACCCTGCTCTGCATCAAAGGGGTCCTATTCCCTCGTGTGAATATTCTAGCTAGTCTATGTAATTAGTGAATTTGGTAAGGATTTAAGGCCTAAATCTAGATCACCTAAATCTAGAGATTGATCTATGACTTCAATACATAATTATGTATTAAAATTATAAGGCTTCAATGCCTCATTATTGTTGAGTGACTTGGGTGCATTTTTTAAATTTTTAAATGAGAGAATCTATTTCCCAACCCTCTCTTATATCTAATAATACTAAAATGATATAATTAGAAAGAAAGTGCATAACTCAACTACCCAAAAAAAAGAATATAAATAAACTTGATGATTAGAGAGCACACAATCTCTTGATACACTTTCACTATGGCAAAAAAAACTATTGCCTTCTTTGGATAGAATAATTGATCAAAGAACCAAGAACTATTTAATATTTTGTCGAGAGAAATATCCTTCCCTTGTGGGAAATGAGGGCCTCCATAGTTAATTGTAATCCCTTCCTAATTGTGTTAAAAACGTCCATTGGATGTGTTTCAACTTTAGTCTTCCTTCCTCTATGTTTATTTGGTCTA
>VDFB02001803.1:0-23804 GCA_007258455.2 Sequoia sempervirens
ATTCCTTAAATCAACCATGCTAACAACTCCCCTAAATTGAAATGGTATAAATCATTAGAAATATTTAACATGTTAGGTAACATTTTTTGTTATTGAAATCCTTTCGATCAACCATATCAATGACTCCTCATGGGTGGAAATGTCACAAACTAGATAAATATGTGACAATATGCAAAGGACCACCAAACTTAATTTCATAGTCCTCTTAATTGAAGGAAATATATATTTCAAAAATAATTCTATAAGTTGTTTTAAATAAAATTTATATGGAGAATTTTATTAGATTTTATATTATTATCATAATTCTTAATTATCAATCTTTTATTTCTAATCATGTTTCAAAAACAATTAAAATTATTTTAATTTTTTAAATATAATTTATTTAATATTTATAAATCTTTTCAATTTAAATTGGTTTTTTAAGTATTCATGTTGGAAAATGAGTTACAACTAAATCAAAGATGGATTCATAGTCAATAGGGTCGGTAGCTCTATGGTAGAGAACCACAACAACAAAGGAGAGGTCCTAGATTCAACTCCTAGCTAGTCTATGAAAAGTTTAACATAGAACCAAAGCCCACATCAACAAAGCCAAGTAAAGCTAGGATCCTCAATGTGGCTCAAGAGGTGGTGTTGGAAAATGAGCCATGTGTGAACCAATGATGGATGGATCACCAAGAGGATAGGTAGCTTAATGGTGGACTATGACAAATTCATTTTTTTCTATTGCACAAATTTTGGAGTTCTTTGGATTGAGTTATCTGGTTTTACTCTTTTTCTCTAGCACAAATTTTGGAGTTCTTTGGATTGAATTATCTAGTTTTACTCTCTTTCATTATTAGGACACACAATGAGTAGGCCTTGTAGACACTGAAAAATGTCCTAAGCCGATGAACACCATTTTCCCCATCGATCCCCTTCTTTCCTGCATAATTAAATAATTTTAATTATTTAATTTATTCATTTTCTCTTTCATCCTTCCTTTAATTAATTAAATAAATTATATTTATTTAATTATGTCACTAATTAATTTCTCTCTATAAATAAATAAATTCTTATTTATTTAATTATTTTTATTTTTTGCTATTAAATAATTATTTTAATTATTTACTAATTTGTCCTTTTCCTTTAAATAGTTATCTTAATTAAAAGGC
This sequence comes from Sequoia sempervirens, assembly GCA_007258455.2. Lineage (NCBI taxonomy): Eukaryota > Viridiplantae > Streptophyta > Pinopsida > Cupressales > Cupressaceae > Sequoia > Sequoia sempervirens. Next base: position 1,155 of record VDFB02001803.1, read on the forward strand.
AACTTTCCCTCCCCTTGTATAATTAAATAATTATATTAATTATTAAATTATTCATTTTCCCTTCCAAATTAAATAATTTTATAATTATTTACTCCAACAACCTCTTTTTCCATGTCATTCTTATCTCTTTACATTTCAATCATCCTCCACCTTTGATAAGGTTTTATTACATTTTAATCTCCACTGTCCATCCTTAACAAAACCCTAATTTTTCCCTAACCCTATTTCCTTGCTTCTTAAAGCACTCTCATCCATTAATCAACATCATTGTTCATCTTTCAATCCTAACCCTTTATTCGAATTTTGTTTTCTATAAAAGAGACCTATCACTTTCATTTCAAACCCTAATGAGCTAATGATTCTAGCTAAGTGCAACTACTATCTTCAATATTTTATTGTCACTATCACTAGGCTTATTCTTGCATACTATAAATTTGAGGGAAAGCAAGCATATAAAGCAAAATAGAGAAGAGCAATGAAGGTGAATCAATCATGGCATAGGAATTATTGGTAATGTTGCTTTATTGTTCATGTTTCTATGTTCATTTGTGCTTCATTATTGAACTAGGGTCTTAGGGCTTGAGTTTTATGGATTGGGTGGTTGATACTATTGATTCATGCCTCTTCATATGATTCTACCATATTATACAAGCCTGATTCCTTATTGTATTGGAGATGAATTACATGGAGTAATATCATCATGGTTTTGTGGTCTACAGAGCTAGACCAAGCTCTAATCCCTCAACACGTATAGTGTGGCTCAAAGTGGGGTGTTGGAAAATGAACCACACCAATTACCAGGATGGTAGTAGCTCAATGAAGCACCCTAACAACAAATGAGACGTCCTAGATTCAACTCCTAACCAATCCATAAAAAAATTAACAATTTTTTTCACTAATCTTTTGATTGTTGAATCCAATAACCTATATTGATTAGTAACATTAATTATTTAATCTGAAAAACCATTTCACCTATGATTATGATACCACTACACCTTATTGAAATAAAAAATGATGAGTTAGTGTTAAAAAACCTTCATATACAGAGAAAAACTTATAATCTGCATGTATCCTTAATGCTGCAGCTACTGAGTCATCATCCTGCTAATAAACATGTATATAGACATATATGCAATATATAACATGTATTCTCAAAGTCCAAATAAACATATATTCTAAATAGTCTCTTTATTTTGTTATAGATGCCATTTCAGCTTACCAGAAGATCACAACACTTAGTTAGCTGGACAAAAATTGAAGAGAAATAAGATTCATAAAGCCAGAAGTGAAAGAGAACTCAGATTATAAGATTCCTCACAGTTGTAATATCCACCGCAAGAAGAAGAAGATAAAGAAGAAAAATCAGTGTTCTCATAAATCTGAGCATAGGAAAAGTTCATTTAATAAAATTCACATTCAAAATCAAATGATATAAAAGATTTAGTTTTCGCAAAACGGTGATTCCATTAATGCCCAAATAAAATTCACATTCAAAATCAAATCATGCGAAATATTTAGCATTCAAAACACAGAATTCAAATACAATTTACATTCAAAACCCAAATCCTTTGAAAGATTTAGCTGTCACGAGAGTGATTCCATCAACGGCCAAAAGAAAAATTCTTATTTAAAAACCAAATCATATAATAGATTTAGTTTTTAGAATATAGTAATTTCTATCAATGGCCAAATTAAATTCCCCTTAAAAATCAAATCATATAAACTAGCACTTGCACCAGAAAGGGTGCAAGGGTCACGCCGATAGAAAAATATTTATGTTTATATGTTAGAGAGCACAATTCAATTTGTATATAGAAGATACATTATTTGTACGTTTCATTTTTTGTATAAGAAAATATTTAAAGAATGATGCATTAGACTACTATGTTTTGTTCCAATGATTATGATCAGTGAGCATATCCATTGACAAGCTTTTTGTAGTGATCTTATGGTCTTCAATGTGTTTGAATCCAATACAAGATTGCAATGGATGTCTTTTTGGAACTTGGGCATGACCAACTTACCGAGTACATAAACCCTTGATCTTATGCCAAATACAAGTTCCAAAATAATGCCACTATTTGCATTGTAAACTGCTCAACTCCCCACGTACCCCATACCGATGAACCTTCTTCCCTTCCACCATTATGGACATAGTGTGGTGGCTTTTTCTTGAATGGTAGTATTCTTACAATTGCATCCATGTTGAAATTTTTAATTTCCAATCTTTTGGACCTAAATTTTTTCAAGCCAGACTACAAATTTTAAACATACACATCGCCTAGTGGATTTAGATGTAGATAAGACTCCATAAATATAAGACTATAACCTTGTATAAGAATGAACTATAAACATTGATTTCGCTAACAGTGAAGGAAAAGAATTCTTAAATAAACTAGATACATGTTTAAGGAAAAAATAGTTACAACAAAATGTGTTGTACATAAGTGATACCAACTCATTTCCACCTCTTTGCAATCTTCCCTCTTAATGTGTCACAATTAAACTTTGTGGACTAATCTTAGAAAATATAAGAAAACTGCTGCAACAATTTAAACTATGTTCTCTGATTCTCTGATAAGAAAAGTATATGCATGGTTGTTGACGAGACTAGATTGAAATTTGTAGAGAAAATATTAAATTTTTTTACTGTGGGCCAATAGCAACTGCTGCAAATTGGAATCAGAGAATGTAATGGAGGAGGACTGTCTCTCAGAAGAAGTAGCAATTTACAAAGAGGATTAGAATTAGAGACAAGAGGAGAGGTGCAGGCGTGATTATTGAGAGAAGCAGTTTTACATCCTAGTAGTGTCGATTGTTTGGCTATATTGGGGAGTTTCATTATTGGTCATAAATATTAATGGACTCAGCCGAACATAACTGCGCGGTTGTCTGTGGGGTGGAAGACTCGCATACAGTTGCGACCAATCCACTATTATCAATCCACATAAAGGATAGTAGGTAACCGTCCCCGGTCAGGTGTAAACCAATATGTGTAGTACATTCTTGTATGGAACACCGTTTTTATAGTTTACTAGAAAGACTGTCTGTTCTGGGGCTCGATTCATTTCTTTCCAAAACTTCATGGCAGGCAACAATGTATCTGTGAGATGTTATTGGTGCCTAATAGCACAACATTACCAGAGTTCAATATTATTAGTAGATCAAATCTGTATTATTCCTAAATCAGACACAGAGAGATAACCATCAAAACGCCGGGAATTCTATAGTAGACCAATCTGTAGTCCAATATTACTAGGAGTCTCCATGTTAGCTACCAAAACGATGGTCTTCTCAGAGATTTGGGTATACCATTATTTGAAGTTATAGTATGTTTTAAATTGGGGCTAAAAAAAAACAGTAACAATTTATTCATTCGGCACGTTGAGCACAACGGCCTAGTTGTGGGGTACACTTTTTACCTCAAATATTCAATAATTTTTTTGGCACTATCCGATTAGCACTGCAGATTGTCAGAGGCTCTGCGGGAATTCCTAGGCAGGAGAAGCGTAGAAATCAATTTCCCTCTGCAGATTGTCAGAGCAGGTGCTTGGTTATGGGGCTAATGTTTTTAGTGGCATTTGTAGAGCAGTTCACATGTCTTTTCTGTCCAACATTTTGCATGCATGCTTGCATCCACGCCTCAGGCACAATCTAGATGCTTCCTGTTACAGCAACCTCATCCTCGTCTCCTGGCACTATGGGTGGTGATTCTTCGAATCCCCAGATTTGGGCTTTTCAATCTGATTCAGGTGGTCCCATGTATGGCATGACTTCTGCTTCAGGGATTCCTTCTGGTCCTAGTAACCCCTCTGTTGGAGCCAATCCTGGTGGTACTAATATCACCTCCATGCAATAGCCTGCAAAAACACCAAGCATGCAATCCACTTCACATTCTCCACAGACTTTTCTAGAATCTGAATTCAAAGAATTTTGAAACTCATGAAATATGGCCAAGTTTGTATCATTACAGGTACCAAGTCACCATGTCACCACTTTTAAGTAGTGAGCTGTAGACTTTGTTCAATATAAAAGAACTTCTGTAAGTTTTTTCTAGCGAAAATTGCAGGTCATGTTTACTGATGATAGCCTCTAATAAATGTTTTCTGGTGAAAGATTTTTTATGGGTTTGGTGGTTTTTTAGTGTTTGCTGGTGAAAGTAGAAATGGGAGAATCGGCTTTGTTGCAGAATTCGCATTCACAGGCTTCCGTTTCAGAAATCATATGTCTGGATGGTAGGGTGGCTTGAAGGAATTAAATTGAATAGAAATATATACAATTTGAGTTTGTATTGAGTTTGTACTTTTTTTGGTTGTGTCGCATCGGAGGACCATCTTGATGATTTGTCGTTGCCTGAATTGCAACAGCTTTAGTTCGGCCTGTTTTTGCCCTATGGATTTCCAATTGTTGTTATTTTTTCTACTTTGTATAACATTGTGTCGTATGAATTTTTATATGCCTAATTTTTTTAGAGAGTGATATAAAGGAGTAGATTACAGATGGAGAAGTGCTTCTACAACAGTCTCTTTGCTTACATGCCTTCGGGAGGAGAACAAGGAGTGTATGGGCATCACTCCTTCAAATTTTATTAATGGGATATTGGAACACTTTGACAAGAGCAGTGCCCTGCCTGGAACTGAAGAAGATTGTGTCCTGTATTTGTTGGAACCATTGGAATCAGGAAACATATATTCATCAAAGAGTTGTTCGCGCAATCTTGATCTGCAAGAAATTTCTTATGATCTGAGATTTTGTGTATCATTATATTAAAATTGAATGAAATGCTGAAATTTGAGATCTCATACTCCGGAGTAGAATTTCAATTTGTCATGCTTATATTGTTACTTCCAATATCCTCAGTCAAAAGCTGCATTTTTTAGAGTTCTGCATATGTTTGTGCCAATTAGATATCGTCATTTGTTGATGAATGTGGATTGCTGCAAGCAACTGTAAAATCCAGTTTATTTTGCCTATAGCTTTCAAAAGTTACTTAGCATCATAATAGCAGAGAAAAATCATACTAAACATCCCATCCTTATCTCCTGTATTTTTGGCTTTAACTTATAAAATTTTGAAAACAAAGGGACCTTTTCCTTGAATATATTGTTGCAGAGCCTATTTGTGACTATTTTGTGAATATTACCTGTGACGATACTCATGCATCCAAATACCCAGAAAACATGCTACCATTGACAAAGCAGACACATACATAGGGACAAAAGATCATCAAGCAGACACATACATAGAGACAGAAGGTCATCAGGCAGGTAAACAACAATAGCATCGAATGAAGGATTGAATCCAATTGTTAAAGCACCATTTACCGATCGAAGAAACACAAAACAATCAGCTGAACAAACGAACGAATGAACAAACCAAGCTCAATGGATATTACTCACTGAACAAATCAAGAGAAATTTTAAGAAACTCGGTCAAAGTAGAAGTCTAAAAAATGAGACGAACAAACACCAATCTCCCTGCAACTGCTGTTGCTTCAATATACTTATAATGAAAGAAAATTAGATCTAAGAATATTTTATACGATTTTTCAAATTTGATACGATATTATACTTTTTACTGCTGCAGATTTGATACGATATGTTATTACTGCCGATTTCTAAATATTTTACAGCTGTAAGATTTAACGTAGAGGACTAAAATTTGTAATCTACTTACACGCGTGACACGAGGAAATCAGATATGATTCAGGAGATTTGATTTCATCTGACCGGAGACGGAAACTCTAAACTACTTCGCGGTTATTCAGCAATGTAGGAGCTGTTTGGCGGCGTGAGACAGGTTTAGGCCGAAAGCTCACACTATATATAGCCTATCGGCTAAATATTCAGCTTTCAGAACACACCGATTTTAACAATGGCGAAATAAAGTTTACAGTCAGAAACTAAATCATATGAAAGATACAGCTACCAAAACGTAGTGATTCAAAAAATGTTGTATGTTCAGACTGCTCAAAGCATCTTTAACATATCTAGACATTTGACATCAATTAAAAATAGATTTAATACTAAAGAACATAAAAATTTAGTTTTGATAAACATATAACTTTGAAAACATTATATGGGAAAAGTCAATGATCGCAATCGTCCTCCTCCATTCTCTGTTACTGTTTTAGCCATCTAACGTATTTGTTTTTATGTTTTTATACTCTGATTTTAATTATTTGAACTCTAGAAATTATGAACAAAATATTATGTTATAAATGATAATCTAAACACTTATTCATCAAAAACATAATATTAATATAAATATCCATTTCAAAATATCACTACCATTGTCAGATAGAATTTTATTGACCTTTAACAGCAAAACCTTGACACCCTTAATAGAGAGACCTTTAACAGCAAAACCTTGACACTCTTAATAGAGAGACCTTTAACAATAAAATCTTGACATCCTTAATAGAGAGACCTTTAACTATAAAATCTTGACATCCTTAATAGAGAGACCTTTAACTGCAAAATCTTGACACCCTTAATAGAGAGACACTGAATTATTCAGTGGTAAATTTGGTAACAGCTTTGCAGCCCTCAAGAAGCCGCATGAGTTTTGCAGATGTTTGGATCTCCCTAGAAGTGATTGTGGACCTTTTGCCGTCAGTGGAGAGTTTGATGGCTTCACCGGCCAATTTGTCAAAATATCATTCACAAAACAGTTCATGATTCTTTTGGCCTTGCTGGAAATACCCACCTCTGGGTGGACTTGCTTGAGAACCTTATATATGTAACTGTTGAATGTCTCGTTCCACTTCTTCTGTTTTTTGTCTCGTTCCACTTTTTGCTTTCCACTAAGGGTAGCTTTTTCTCTGCCCTGGAGATCTTTTGTTCCATTGGAATGGACTGGTTGGCCACCTGCTTCTTCCTGGCTGCCTTGGAAGCCATATCTTCTCAATCTAGAGCTATGAAATGCAATGCAAGATAACAAAGAAAGGATCAATTTCATATTGGTCAATTTCTTAGTTCATGGATTGTCCATTTGGACAGACACTTGTCCCTTGTTTGTGGTCTTGAGAAATTCAGACAGTTATTTTAATAGGCTTTAGGAAAATTCACGTCATGAATTGTTGGTGGTGAATTTTCCTAGAACCATTTTAATATTGTTTTTCAATTAACTAAGAGAAATTCTATCTTATTCATTAAAAAAAAAAATCCATTTATATTATATTTACTATTAAAATTGGATTCATCAATCATCATTGAATTTATTGTTAAGATTGGATTTATAAATCATTGACCTCTTTTTCTTTAAAGAACTAGAGGTTATTTATTCTTAAAATGAATATCAAAAAAACTTTATATTTATTAGTTCCTGCCATGGAACTATATGTCGAGTAGTTTTTAATGGTGATTAAATGCTTTACTTTCATGCAATAAGAATTCATTTTTTTTTTTTGAGACATTATATTTTAATTTTTTAAAGTAAAATGTAAGATTTTTAATTTTCAAATTTCCAAAATTATTTTTCTTCAATTTCATTGGCTTAAAAAATTTTAAGCATAAGGATGAATTTAGGGATGTTGAACATGATTTTTGTATCAACCATAATAATAAAAAATAAGGTTAAAATTTTATTCCATTTCAATGGATTATTTTATCAAAAATAGATTCAATTAAAAATTATTAGCTAAATTCTAATAAAAAATTAATGTTCCAATATATTAAATTAATCTTAATTTTTATAGTCAGAATATCTTTATTACTACTTATGATTTTGTTACTTGCTAACCACTAACTAACTCTATATGTTTATTTTTCAACTAACATTTTATTAATACCAAAAACTTTGTTTTGTGGGTAGAATGCTCTACAAGGAAACAAGATAGTTTGAATGTATACTTTATATTTATTATATAAATTAAATTTTATTTGAATCAATTTGTGTTAAAGAAAATATATATTTTATTTTATTTTTGTTCTAAAGTAATTGTAGATATATTTTATATATTGTTAATATTTTTTACCCTAATATAATTGTAGTAAATTCAATTAAACTTCTTTGTGTTAAGTAAAATTTGTGGATCAATTTAAAGAATTGTACAAGAGTTTTTCAATTATAAATATTCTTTTAAACTTATGTTTAATTAAAAAATAATAAATCTTTTAATTTTTTAATTTTTTTTAATAATAGTAAAGAGCTATCATATTTTAATAGAATATATATAATTCTATTATTCCTCAAGCATATATTAATATATAATATTATTTACTAACTAAATACTCACACATTGATTTATTTTCATTTTATACAGTAAAAAATGAAATAAAATGCAATAAGAATTATAGGAAAAAAATGTCTAACCATTTGAAATAAAGTCCTTTGACCTAATAATAGTCAAATAAAAACATTTTAAAAAAACTAGTCACATTTAAATAATAAATATATTCAAGAATTAGATTTTTAATTTCACCAATTAAATTTGATACATAAATGGACCATCTTTTGATACTCAAATTTCAAATCATCAAAATGTTAATATGTATAAATATTCAATTAACTCACAATTATATTTACATGATTGTTCAATATAATGAAAAGTAAATGAAACTATTATATAAAAATTTCGAATTATACTTAGAGATGCATAAATTATCTTTAAATGATTATATAAAATGTTACATAAATATTTTTACAAAAAATTTATTACTTGATTATTAATAATTATTATTATTCAATGAATAATGATAAACAAAATTATTAAATTCGATAATAAAATAAATGGCTCTAGAAAATTCACAGCGAGCAATTTTCTTGCTGTGAATTGCAAATTTACTGGCGGTAAATTTACCTGATACTAAAATAAATTACTTCAAAATAAAAAACTTAATACTGGAAAAGGCATAGAAAAAAACCTACCTTGTTTTTAATTAGATCATCAAATGAGGGATGAGGAGAAAGCATTCATTTAGTATCAGATTCCATTAAAAATCTTCTGCGACTCACCTCACAATCACAATATTTATAACGCAATAAACCAACATTTATAAAGACACGTAGAGTGATGACGTGTAGAGATTTGCAGAAATATAATGACAAGTTACAACTCTGCGACAACTGTCATATGAAGTGCCACGGATATGTGTGCTGCACATAGTGTCAATTAAAATTAAAATCAATAAATGCTCTTTGAAAAAATCTTTCTATAAATTTGCAAACTCCATAATATTTAATACTGGTTTTCATAACATTTTAAAATAAAAGTGATAAAAAATAAATATTTAAATTTATTAATATATTAAATTATTTTTAATTGATGTAATTAGATTTTTTATAGTATTATGTTTTATGATTAGTTTATTTGTATTTTTTTATTGTTGTGTTATTAATTTTTAATGAAAATTTTTATTAGTTCCTATTTGATGTTTAATTGTTGACTGGGAGATGCCATTGCTAAATCTAAATTATACTTTGTATGAAGATTTATGCCTTTTAAAGTTATACTAAACTTATCTTGGTGTATATATAATTTGAAATTCTATAAAAATGCCTTGTTACTAGCATTATGCCAATCATGCATGCTTTCCTTTAAAGACTTAAAAACAAATATTTATAACATAATAAATGTAGTTTGTAGAGCATGTAATGAGCATAAAATAAGGAATGTATATCGTAAATGACTTGGCTGGGATTTTATTTTTTATCTCCATCATTATGTCAAACACTATGTTAGTCTTTATCTTTTCAATAATTTTGAACAAAATACACATGCATAAATGAAAAATCCAAACAACCTAAGATTGCACTTAGATTTTGAAATGACAAATTTAAAAGTTCAAAGGATTTTAACATGTAACAATTGTTGGGTTCACCAAAATGAGATGTAGGAAGAGGGATCTAGGGTCTAAATAACACATTCTCCTATGACATATTGGAAGGAACCAAAAATGATCACAAAATACACACTTGGATGCTAAACTCAATGGAAGAGCTAGAATGGTGGATCAGGGTTTTGGTCCTTTATTTGGGGGGATTGATTGATTGATTGTTCATTGACTAGATTTGAGGATGCAAATGTAGATCTAGGTAAAAATTATTCAACTACAATGAAGTGTTATTATTCTCGGAGAGCATAGAATAAAAACATAAAAAATAAAATATAGAACATTAGAGTGCAGACATAGACGAACTTGACATAGAAATTTGAGCTTGAGTTGATTGGACATAGGTATTAGTGCCCTATAGTTGGAAATGGAGGCCTTTAAAAGTAGAATTAAAATCTCAGTTAGTCCATTTATGTTGGCTCTTCCTTTTTGTACTTAGTGTTAGAACTTTTTTTTGCTAATTAATTCCACTTTCCCCAATTCATTTGCATATAGGCTTGAATGCTTGATTGAGAATATGAATTCAATCCTCTCCCAAATTCACTTTAGATCTATAACCTACATACAGGGGAGGGAAATGGATTTTTCATAGGGCTTACCTATAACCTACATAAGGGGAGGGAAATGGATTTTTTAAATAGGGGCTTACCTATAACCTACATAAAGGAAATGGATTTTTAAGCAATGTCAAACCTTGTCTTGTATTTCTACCTGGATCCCACAAAGGGTTTTACAATTTGGAGGAACTGATTTTGTTGAAATCACATATTTTTAGAAAATATAATGATTTAAGCCTTAAAAGGTTCCATTTAAAGAATTCCAATTGAAGAGGGTTTGATCAAACTATCTTAAACAAACCCCCTTGGATAGAACCTCGCTAGTTTTAAACCATACCTATAATGAGTCTCCTTTACACATATCAAAATCGATAAAAAACCATTTTGATTTACCTTTTGGGGATCAAATGAATTCATTTTAAAAAATTGTAAGTATGTAGTCGTTATTATAAGCTTCCCAAAAAGTGTAATTTTAAATAAATTTAATTTTATTATTACATTTATTTTTTATTTCTCATGAACTAGGTTTTTCACCGAAAATCAAGCTCTCTATTCTACACATGTGGAAAAATAGCAGATTATTAAAAAAAAATTAAAAATATTAGTGCACCAGATATTGAAGTCCATAATCCAACAAAGAAAAAAAAAAGAATTTTGATACATACAAAAAAAGTTACACGCTATACGGTCATGCTATGTCTGAATTATAATTGGTTTGAATTCAAAACTTGATTAAAGAAAAAATACTCAATAAAAAACTATCTAACCAAGTGGAAGCACTAGATATCATAGTTACGAATCTAAATTCGAAAGAATTAGAATTTTATCCTTCATAGAAAAAAAGTTATGCATTATACAGTGAGCATCACTTTTTAAAAATGTTGTTTTCTGAAAAAAACTAGTTTTCGAGGGAGATGGAAAAAGAAGTGCAATCTAATTCCAAAAATTTTGAAAAAAATATATTTAGAATCTATAGACAAAATTTCATGAAACTCTAATTTGCATCATCTTCAAATTCCTCACATTTTAGCTGCTATAGGTGCCCCCTCCACAATGGCTATGTTGATGTAAAAGAGAGTGCTTACCCTCAATCAAGAAGAGACAAATGGATAAGGGGAATGATAAATTGACAAGTGATGTAACTTACCACTCACATCTACATTCCTTGATGGATTGAAGTCATTATACTCATCACCTTCAAGGAGAATTATATGCTTTATTTGAAGTCCTATAAGTGTTAGTGCTCAAAAAATAGATGAAAATGAAATGTGAATAAACACATGAAAACTTGATGCATTTCTAATATGGTGCTTGGCTCAAATAATGCTACAATAATCCTACTAATTTTTCTATTGATAGCTTTATAGGATGCTCAATTGTCAATAGATTTTTTAGGATTTTAAATGATGAAAAAAAATGTATTTATATGCATTTCTTTAATTCATGCTAAATTAATTATCAAAAGCCAATAAGTGAATTCAAATTTTAAAATTTTAAAAATTTGACACTGACTTATTTAAATTGGGACCAAAATATGTTGGAGAACTAGCACTCTAGTCCAAACCAATTTTGGGACTTTTAGTGTTGGTAAGTGAATTATAAATATTAATTCAAAAATTAAGCCTGATTTTATGAAGATGATAATAAAATAGTTAATTTCATAGCACAATTGGGTTTGAGCATGTAAGGGAGAGCTAAACCTAGTATAAAATTTTTAAGAGTGACAACTTATGATGCTACAAACATAACAAAGGAGGCACAAACATTCCTTTTGATAATCCAATACTAATACTTAACTGGGTAGATCCTAGCATCCATCACTTCCATGCTACTAGAAAAATATTTTCTAAAGCCAATTAAATTAGATAACTTGTACAATCTATCAACTATATCTTATTGTTAAAATATGACTAACCCTGTGATTTTGACTCAATACTTCTATTTTCTATGACACCTACCATGTTAGAAAAATAAATATCATATATATAACTATGTCATAGGCTTTATAATTTTAGTGACCACCTTACAATGAGTGGGAAAAACTATGCTAAGAGAGAAATTGTCCTTTAACTTTACCCTTATAGAGTCCCTTGCTCAAACCTAGTTGTGATGCCTAGAAGTTAGCTCCTATATAATTATCGGTTCAACATTGCAACATTAGAGGGTACAAGAACATTGATCTAAAACATATTTTATGAATGGTTTATACCATGGTCTAATTAATCCAATTCTATTACCCCAATTGGATTCATTACACTATTATTTTCTTATACCTGTCTTGAGGTTAAAATCCAACATACAAGTAACAAATTGAGCACACAAGAGTTGGCCTCCATATAAAAACATGCACATAAATTAAACTCATAATGTACTTACAAGGTTATGTTCCTTAAGAATAAATTATACATTATAAGATAAAAGTTAAACTCCTAGTCAAAATATTATCCTTGTTCTAAGTGGGTAAGTGCCAAAAGTTGAGTCCACTTCTATAGTTTTGATGTCCCTCTTCATCCATGTTACCTAATGATGAATGGTCCAAATTTAAAATAATATAATATACATAAAATGTAGCTTTTGTGGGCACTTCCCCCTAACCTTTTTCATTGTGCATTACTGGTGGACTCCACAAGGGGGTAACCCCCCACACTCAATATATTAACTTGTTATAATTGCAAGGTTGACACATATTTTTTACTAACAATATTAGATTATTCATATATAATATCTTGTGGTTTTAATGTTTCTCAATCGGTTGGTGTTGCAGTGAATCCCACTCAACATTCAATTTCTCATATAGGGCACTCCTCTCCTTGTGATTTGTTCCTAGGTGGTACCTTGATGAATGATTTTCCTCCCACTTTTCCTATGTTTATGTAATTGGATGATAATGTTTCTTGAGTAGTGGTCCATAGGAAGAGGAAAAGTCTTCCAAAGAATGTATCCTTGTGACATACCCAAGTTAAGGGTGTGAAACTTGCTAGGTTTGGTTACATAATTATTTTATTTTTCATGCTTTATTGTATGCAACTTTGTTATAGTGGTTCTATTGGTTACCTATGGTGTGCTAGTAGCTTTATAAGGCTAGTGTTCCTTCTTAACCCCTTTTTTCTAATAAAAACAAATACATTTTTTTAGATGTCCTTCAAGTATCAAAAGTCCATAAATTGTTGGAGAAATAATTGAGCTAAAAATTAATCTTGATTACAATTTTACACTATAATAAATTGTTGAAGAAAATATTTATGTTAGTGAATAAGCTTGTTTTATCAAAAAATAAACCTTTTTGGTCCATAAAATTTTTAAGAAATGAATAAAAATATAGAAAAATATTAATTATGTTAGGATTTCTAATAGGATCATAACAAAAAAAACCTTGTGCTTCCAAAAAAAAACTTGCACATAATGAGCCTAATTTACATTATCAAAGAGATTGATAAAAGAGTTAATTAAAATGCACAATATGACCTTGCTTAAATAAGAAAGTTAGTGAAGGTAGTCATGTGAAATATAGTGATTGACTAACCCTTCAAAGATGGAATAATTGTTAACTCACATGATATGTGTTGTAGTGAGCGGCAAGTGACCATGTAAGGGGGTGTAGTTTGGTGTTTAACAAAGTGATAAAACTTGTCTCAACCACATGAGGTGAGAAAAAACTCTAGAAGTCCGCTAAGTGAGCTTAAGTGTAGTGTGAATAGGAATCTACTAAGTAGGTTAAAAACAAAAGTGGTTTAATAATACCTCTTTTCACACTAACAACCCACCTTAAGTGATACTTAGGGAGTAAGTTAAATGCTGAAAATAAAATTCTTGGAAACAAGGCCTGGTAAGGTACTCATGTACAAAAATGATCTATCACAAATAGAGAAAAAGGAGAAAACCCAATGGGAAGAAAAATCCTCTCCAAAAAAGAGAAAGAGAAGGATAAGACCTCTTGAAAAGATGTCCCATGATGATAGGAACATAATGATAAAGAATTCCTGAAGCATGTCAAAGGTTTAAACTCCACCAAAGATAAACTAGTGTTTTTCTAGCATCAACAAAGCTCCAAGAAATTTAGATCAAGAGAAGAGATAAAAAATATTGCATGAGTGAACATATGGAACACTACTCAACCATGAATACATAGATGCATATGAAGTTGAAAATACATATATAATACTATGATTTTGGAGTACAGTGAATAATTCCATGAGTGATGTGTAGTACACTACTAAAATGTGCATCATGGTGCTCTACATAAGTATGAGAATCTCACAAAATATGATCCGCTAAAATAATCCCCCATATGAGAGATAAAGATAGAAGGTCTATGAGACCCCCCAAAAAGTTGAAGGTTCCTCCACTTCTTCATTGAAAGAAGCATTAGCATAAAAGTATTACAATCCTGCCTTAATGTTTACAAGAAGAGGTATAGGCAAACCAACTAAAATCAAGCACACAAGTGTACATTGGAATTTAGACCCAGAATTAGGTCCAAAAGATGTATTAGAAACTAAAAAGGGGTGTGCATCAAGACACAAACACATGAGGCGAAAATCACAATTATCCATTGTTGTGATGGAAAATTAAGGCAACATGCGTTGAGGTGAGAATCACAAGAATACATTAATGTGATGGCAAGTCAAAGCACTACACAACGCCCCATTACACTTTATAATTCAGTGTAAGCAAAAGATTCCCTCACACATTCAATTGTTGTCGCACTTTATATAAGTACATTTACAAAATTATTTTCTATTATGAATTCTTACAAATTTATGTCATGAGGTGAATAATGCAAACATATATCAAATATGTCTTTCAAACCTTAATTAAATGACAAAAATAGAAAATGATTCAAACCCCTTCCCCATTTGCAAGTTATTGCAAACAAAAAAAACAAGAACCCCCTTTGCCAATTATGACAACCAAAAACAACTACCCCCTTAATAAGACTTGAGACTACTTGATAATTAACTTTAGCAAGTTTATCTTACAGCAAATCGTTAACATAAGCATAAAAAGCTAAAATCCAATAGATCACTATGAATTTATCTATTATAATACTTTAGCATATTATTATTGTAAAGGATGTTAAAATTTAATACGATGGACATGGCTATGAGAACTAGTAGTAAAATCTTTAACTGCAACCAAACTGTAGGGCCATTGGGAGTAAAGATCGAGTCTTTGGGCATAGGGATCCGTTGGAAAGTGGTTGGGAGCTTTGAAAGAGAATGGTGCCTGTGTCGATTCCTTCATAAATTCTTCACACCCACCTTTTAACTAATGTTGTAGCACATATACAACAGAAAGAAAACTCCACGCCACCTGATATGTGGCACATATGCTACCAAAGAAGGAATGAGTTGCACTACCCGATCAGGAGGATGTTGACAAAGTGCAACATGATCTAAGAGATCACTGGTAGGTTGGAATCTATCACTAAATGTAGGCTGTTGGTATGGAGTTAGACGATGAATTGGCATGCAAGAAACATGGTGTGAGTTTGACTGAGTCGTGGAGTCCATTTGAAGAGATTATCTGTAGATTGATGATGATGCAGATCTCAGCAAGGCTTATAACATCAATGACTAATGCAAGCCATGATGGGCGTGATAGGAACCATAGGCAATGTATATTGCCTGTGACTCGACCTCTACCCCATTAATCTGTAGCGCTAGATCATGGCCTCCGCCAAAATATGCATCACTATTTTGGCTGTAGGTCTGGATAGAACAGAGATCTCAATACACAAATAATGCAATGCACATAGATTTCCAAATAGAGATCAATCAACACACCTTCTTACAAGAATTGGTTTGCAAAAGAAATTTAGACTATGATTCTTCCAGCAAATTCACCGCTAGCAAAATTACTTCAAGGAAAATTCACCGCCATTGAAAATTTTAATGCGATGGGTGGTGAATTTTCCTTGAGGTGAATTTGTCATGGTGGTGAATTTTCCAACGGTGAATTGTTGGTGGTGAATTTTTCGTCGAGGAATTGTGATGGAAACCTAATAGATGGTGTGGAAGTTGTTGAAAAGAAGGACTTCAATGAATTCGATGCAAAGTATAAAGATTTGTCAACTAGGGTGTGGCAAGACAAGCACATAAAATAGAGATCCTCCAATCACCCTTCACACTGATGTTAATGTGTGCTAGGGTAAGTTGTCTCTATTAGCACACCAAGGCCGATTGGGGTGCATGGGATTTCTAGAATGTGTAGGTTGAAGGCTTAGCTTCCTAAGCACCGTGTAGATGCACAAAAAAGAGGTGTGACCAGATGGTGTATCCATGAGCTGAAGAAAGAAGTGTAGGTTTAATATTTCATCCTTGTTAGGATACCATGTTAGGATTTATAACAAGATCATAACACCAAAAACCTTGTGCTTCCACAAAAAACATTTGCACACAATGAGTCTAATTTACATTATCAAAGAGATTGATAAAAGAGTAATTAAAATGTACAATATGACCTTGCTTAAATAAGAAAGTGAATGTAGTCATGTGAAGCACAATGACTGACTAACACTTCAAGGATGGAAAACTTGTTAACTCACATGACAAGTGTTGTAATGAGTGGCAAGTGACCATGCAAGAAGTGTAGAGTTGTCTCACAAAGTAGGCTAAAGTTCCACTAAGTGAGCTTAATTGCAGTGTGAATATGATTCTACTTAGTAGGCTAAAAGTTAACTAGTTTAATAATACCTCTTTTCACACTAAAAAAAAAATATAATCAAATTTTAAACTATTTTATCTTTTAAATGAATAATAAATTTATATATATAATTTATAATCATTTATACAAATAAATCCTTAAAAGAAAATCAATTTAATAGAACCTTAATGTTTAAAATTCTAATCGAATAACTATTTGTTAAAAATAGAAATACAATGAAAATAGAAAGGATTAAATTAATATTTTAGGGTATTCTTTCAAGTTGGCTATATATTGTTGGTATATAAAAAACTAAATATATTTAAGCTTGGTCACTATTGAATGTAGAGAATTATTTCATTTTTAATTCAACTGAATAAAAGTTATTATCCACATTTTCTCATGATCATATCTGGATAGTTTCTGAGATATATCATTTTGGAAACCTATTTTATTAAAGTAGAAACTTTGGATAATGTTTTGGATAAGGACAAAAGAATGTGATGGTGAATTTTTTTAAATAAATATTTCTAATATGTTTCCTGCATTTTATTTTTTTTAAATAAATATATTTATTAACTCTCTTTATTGATGGATTTTTTAAAATAATTATTGTGTTTCTTTTTAATTTTTTTAAATAAATAAATATTGTTAAATGTTTGTTTCTTTTTATTTTCTTTCACGGATTGTGTTGCCTCCTATAAACACTGTGCTGCCATTGTAGAGTTACACCTCTTGCATAAAAATTAATATGTGGTCAAATCCACACACTATGTTATTAGGCCTCGAATGAATTCCATTTTTGAAAGAAACTGAATTAAATATAAAATTTGTTTCTTTGACTATTAATAAAAATTTGAGAAAAGATATTTCATCCTTATTTATAGCACGATTAACATAATCCTTTATGGTGTGCGAGATAATTAAAAAAGTATTATTTTTATGCTTCTAACCTATACTATGACTACAAAATATCTCTCCGAACAACACAATGTGAAAAAATGAGAACTTGTGATAAATTATATTTTTTGACAATAAAATAAGTTATTACTAGGTACTAGTAATGTTGGAAGGTGATGGACGGATTGATGGTGGAGGTTGTTTGTTGCACGGGCTAGGGGAAACCCTAGCCACATTTTTCCTTGCTTTTTGAGTTATTAACCTATGCGTGGGGGTAGGTGTTTGGCCTGGTTTTGCATGGGAGGTGGCATTTGTGTTTGGAGAAGCACTTTGGTTGGGCGTGGAGGGTTCCCTTCTGTGTTTTTTTTGCTTCTTCTCTTGCCTGCATGGGGTGTTTTTCTTCCTGGTTTGCAGATTGGGGGTTATTTTGTAGAGCAAGCCGTGCTGAGTGGTGTTTGGGGGCTTGTGCTCCTTTGTTTCTTTTTTCCTTCCTTTTCTTCTAGCGTTCCCGGATGGAGAATCGGGTTGAATCCCATATTGTGTCATTTACCAGAGACTCAGATATGGCTGATCCATCATCTTTTGGACATGCAAAATCTTTAGAGCATTTGGGAAATTTTCAGTGGTTGTGGGTTCCTCTTCAAGAAATGGTCTACACAAAATTAAGAAAGTTAATGGGTGTTTGGAAAGAAGTCAAGAGAGATCGATTTTAAGGATTCAATTGATGTCTATCTCAGAAGATGTTGAGTATCTTTGCAAGCATGCATTGATATGCAAGTTGATGGGTCTTTGTCTTTCTTTGCCAACTTTGAAATCTTGGACTCGAAGGATTTGGAACCCTGAAGGAGATATGGAATTAATGTTGGTTGCAAACAACTACTTTTTTATTCTATTTTCATGCATGGCGAACAAGAAAAAATCTTTTGAAGGTGGTCCATATTTCTTTAATCAGGCTAGACTTTTCATGAAGCCCTGGCATCTGGGGTTCAATTCAAATAAAGAGCTCCCTTCCAAGGTTCCCATTTTGGTTCGGCTCCCAAGGTCATCTCTTGAGTTCTGGAGTAGCGACATTTTGTATATGATAGCTCTTTTACTTGGTAAACTAGTTAGCTCTGCACAACAAACCGAAGATCAAAAGGTAACTTCATATGCTCATATTTTTGTAGAAATTAATTTGAATAACCCTTTACCAGAATTTTCCTCGAGTTTTCTTCCTGGATTCAACATGTTGACTATGAAATCCTCCTATTTAGATTTTGGATTTGTCATGAGTATGGGCACCTATAAAAGAAATTCCCTTGATCTAATCAAAAGTCTATTGCTACTAATGTTAATCCTGACTCTAATCCAACAAGATCTACAATTAGTTTGATGCCTTGGAGGACTTAGTTCAGGAGGAGGGTATTCTTATTGGCCTGCCTTCTATTGTTGAGTCTTTGGCTATGGCCTTTTTTGATGTTAATGAGAATGCTACCCATATTATGTCTTAGGTCGGTGTGTAGGAAGATTTTGAGGTAACAGTCATCCTCCCAGGTTGAGGGTACTCCTGGCTCAAGTGGCATTTTAGCTTTGAAGGTTGGGGGCGCTTTGTGGGAGCATGCTCCCTCTCAAATGAAGGAGTCTTTAGATTATAGAAAAGGTAGCGGTTTTGTGCCTATTCTGGGTCTACAACAAAAACCTCTTAAAAAGGGGTCTTTGGAGAAACTGTCTAAAGTCGATCGTGAGAAGGAACAAGAGAAGGTGAAACTTATGAGGGAAACTCTTGTGGATTCTAGGTTGGTGAAAACCATTAATTCACATTTCTCTTAGCCCCATAAATGATAGTTGTGTACAGTGCTTTTACCCCATCTTAAATGCAAGAAATAAACTCAAGCAAGAGATAAAAAAACCAAAGACAACACTCAAGATTGGGCTAAAGATGAAACTCAAACTTAAAAATGAAAATAAAATCAATTTTACCTTGTTTGAGCTTGATGAATTTGTTTTCCCTCATTGATGGCTTGATATGTGTGCTCCTAGATCAATTTCAACAACATAACGACTTGATTTTTTTCTTGATTTAGATGCAAGATGGATATGGTGATTGAAAGATTGAAAGATTGAGATGATGAATGTGATAGATTGTGGTTGCATATGGTTGAATGCTTCATAATCCAAAAATGGCTAAATGTTAGCCATTTAGCAAGGGAGATAGGAATGGACAGCAGAGATTGAAAGGGGGAAGAAGATCAAGGTTTTTAACCAAAGGAACTAAAAAAAAAAATTTAATGTGAATGGAAAGGATAAAAGGAATTTAATATTCCTTGGGAAAGAGAAAAGGAATTAAAAATTCCCTGGGGGATGGGGAGAGTTGACCAATGGATTGATTAGGCTAGTTGATGAAGGATTAGAGGAAGGTTAGGTGGCTAATGAGGATTAGGAGCCAACTTGAAAAAGTCGGAGGATGTGACACATCCTAATCATGGATTAGGAATGTGCACATCCCTAATGATGGGATTATGAGGTGGATTAGGATTAGGTGTAGATTATGGGGGATGGGAGATAAAGGGAATTAAATAAATGAATTTTTTATTTAATTCCTTGAAGGAAAGGAAAAAAGGGTAAAGTATTTATTTATTTAACTAAATACCTTGGGGATTTAGAGGAATTTAGGGATATTAATTAAATAATAGAAATATTACTTAATTAATGTATACAATAGGATATTTAGATGAAAAAGAATAAATTTGACCAAACACAAGTGGCCAAATTTAGGTGTCTACATTTTTCTCCTCTTTGAGATGGTGTTACAAAGTAGCATCATTTCAAAGAAGATTAAAAGATAGAACCAAGAAGAAGATGGTTAGATTGAGGGAGATGCCCCAGTCATTTGAAGGAGTGACTTGGAAGAAAGATGATGGGATTGAAGATAAATATTATGGATTGAGGATGCCCCGTCGAGAGGACATGCAGGTTCAAGAGAACACGGGTGTGTTGTTGAAATGGATGAGATGATGCAAGGGTAGGTGGGGAAGATGATGAAAAATTATGGATAAGAGATAGGAGATAGGGAAGAGAAGATGAGAAGAGAGAAATCACAAATGAATTCAAGGACAAATATGATGTTTCCCTGATCAAGCTACAAGCCAATATTGATTGATGATGGATGGAACATTTTTGATGAGGGAATAATACATCCCAAAACAACACAAAAGGATAGGGAAGGATACATCTCGATGATGAAATTTTTGTTGATGAGGGAAGGATATATCCCAAAACAACAAAAAATGATAGGGGAGGATACATCCCGATGATGAGAGTGTTGTTGATGAGGGAACAATACATCCCAAAACAACATAGAAGGATAGGTAAGGATACATCCCGATGATGATTATGATGATGGGGATTGGATCAAGGCTTGCAGCAAGGCTAGGAGCAAGAGAGAAGATGTGTAGATGATTTGTGCTAGATTGATTTATATATATATATATATATATATATATATATATATATTATCCTAAGAAAATTGAAGAGATGATGAAATGATGAGGGTGATGAAAAGATGCTTAGAATAAAAAATCTATATTTTTCCTAAGAAAATTGAAGAGATAAATAAAATGATGAAGATGAAGATAGTGGAGTGATGAAAAAAATAGGATAGATAGATGAGGGAGAGTGATGAAGGATGAATGGATTAGAAATATTTAGGGTGAATGGATGGGGGGATTTTGATAGATGAGAGGATGAGAGATGGGGAGATGAATGGATGGTAACCAAATCAAAAAATTTAATTGTTATGCATTATGTTGCCATGTAATGAGCACTTAATTTTATATAGCATGAGATACTATACCTTGCGAGTTATGAGGAACTGTTAGAATCCAAGATCACACATGCAAGATGGATACCTGTCACATGCAAAAGATATGAAGAACTGAAAAAGCTGTTCTTTGTAAAACCTCTCAGTAAAAATGCATTAAGAGAATCAATTATTACAATGTGATCAATCCTTATGAAGGAGATCAAGAAACCCTAAAAAGGGAAACCCTAAATGAAACCCTAGTGTGCACACTTAATAATTAATAATTAATTATTAATGTGCCTAAGTTTAACTTAAGTAATAAAGAGGAATAAGTGACTTAATTAATTAATCAATGTGATGTAATTAATTAAACATAATAACTTATTACTCTAACACCCCCCCTTAAGATGAACTTAGGAAGAAGCTAAAACACTAGAATAAGATGCATGAAAGCAAAGATGGGTCCCGGCAACGAGGCCTGATCAGGTACCCATTTACAAATGCAAGAAAGAAGTAAGAGAAGGAAAAACCCAGTGGGACAAAAGCCCCCTTACAATGAGATAACATGTTGCAAAGAAGCACTGGAAGAACTCTGTAGAGTAACACTGGAACTTGATATAGGCAAGCAAGGAAATATTCTTCTGTATACTACTGAAACCGGATGAGAGTCACTGATTGACTCAAAGAATCATGATAAAGCAACAGAAAACCCAATGCCACGGAACACTCAAAAACTCCAAACGGGAACAACTCTGGAATCTATGAAGCAGCAAGCAATTATTGAATGATGTATTACTGAAAACGAAGTGCAAAGATGCAAGATACACTCTCCCAACTGCCAAAACATCCAAGTAATCGCCAAACAACCCATCGGGCCAAATCTGGACTAACTGATAAACCTGGGACAAATATAGAAAAAGTGCATGGACAG